>QANW01003833.1:1154483-1169857 GCA_003254865.1 Dryas drummondii
GTTTCTAGGTGCTTTTGAAAACTGCAGTGAATCACAACAACAATGAATATTTTATTTTACCCATACTACCCTTATTGATTTATATAATTTTTATTTATTTATTTTAAATTAAAAAATATTTCCATTGTTAGTTATATTTTATATTGTAATAATTAATTATGATATTTTATTTGTACGATTAAAATTATAATATACTTAAAAAAATAATAGGAATACTTATTTAATAATGTTATTCTTAAAAAAATTAATGCTAATAAAAATTTGTAGCCACAAATTTAAAAAATAAGTAAAAAAACATTTTAGTTTTACCAAATAAATAAGTGAAATACACTTTCAGCATCATGTCCATTTTAGTAATTATACACAGTCACAGCACTTTTACATTAACATTTACCAAACACTTTGATATTGTTTTTTGCATTCACAGTACTTTTGAAAACATGGTTTATCAAACACTCAACTGCTTTACTTTACAGCTGACTTTACTTCACAGCTGTTTTCCTTTACAGCTATTTTTTCTCACAGTAATACCAAACTGGCCCTTAATCTTATTTAAGTAGTAAAATCTAGAAGCGAAAATGACAAAAGAGCTAAAGAAAGTTTTGCCTTAATTCACGAATTTCCTAGTGACGAGTCACGAATATTCTACAAGATTACAAGAACGTCAGATCACTGACAATTTGTAGATAACGAAAAGTACGTACACCGCAATATGACATTGGCAATACATTATACCCGAGTAATAACTAACTAGCTAGCAAATGAATTAATCTACCAAAAAGAAACAAAAGTGAAAAAGAAGGACTAGCTTCAATCGTAACAAGCTTCTTCAATCTCATCAATAAAAGCCTTAAAATTCTTATCAGAAGAGCCACCTTCACTCACAGCCTCACGAGCCAACTCCTTCCATTTCCTTGCATTCCTTCTCGTTTCCTCCCCACTCTCCCCACTCCCCATCACCAACTCCAAACACCTCCTAATCTCCTCACCCACCACAATCCCCTCCTCATTTGGTGCCACCCTCACCCCCGTCCGCCACGTGTCCTCGATCAACTTGGCATTGGTCCCTTGGTCCGTCCACTGAGGGAACGCCACGACAGGCACCCCCGAAACCAAGCTCTCCAAAGTTGAGTTCCAACCACAATGTGTCACAAAACAACCCAACGCAGGATTGGACAACACCTCCAATTGACTGCACCACGGGACTATAGTCCCGAGCTTCTCCAGTTCCTCTCGGCAACTAAGCTTTTCTCCCACCTCATTATTCTCTTTTTCTCGAATCACCCACAAAAATGGACGACCACAATCCAACAACCCTTTTGCAATTTCCTCCATTTGTGTCGTCGACAGCACCGAAATGCTTCCGAACGACACGTAGATCACTGAATTTTGGGGCTTTGAGCTCAACCATTCGATGTAGTCAGAGTCCTTGGAGAGTTGAAATAGATCGCCTCCGAACGAGTTGTCGTTCGGATCCTTGCCGTCCAAGAAAGCAGATGGAATCAACGGCCCGATTCCGATAAGCTTGTACTTGTTGATTGCTACTAAGGCCTCGGGCTCTAGTGCGTCGAAGGTGTTCACTAGTATGATGGGGTTGCTTTTTTTCTCGAGCTTTTGGAATTGTTCATCGAACAATGGGAGGGCGAAATTGTACGGATTTGTATCCACCATGAAGGAGGGAAGGTCACGGCTGGTGAGGGAGAGTGGCAGTCCTGGTAATTCTATTGAACATGAAGGGGCGTTGTTAATATTAGGTTTGTCCTTGATGAGATCTTTATACCCGTTAAAGTAATAGTAGTAGATGTCGAACACTGTGGCTGGTTGAATCCAAACGAGCGCGGATGGGAGCTGGAGTTCACGCGCCACCTCACCCACCCAAGGAAGGAGTAGGGTATACACTACACAAGTGTAAGGGTTGCCCTCGTTAGTGCTTGACACGATGAGGTCACTGACGGCTTGGGAACCACGATGTCGGAGCTCGGACATGTATCGATTGATGTCGTCACCATCCTTGAACCCGTTGTCGTAGCCATCAGAGAAAGGGGCGAACGTCAAGCCATGATGAGGAGTTGAGGAACTGTTGGCTATGCGGCGATGGGCGGAGAGGGACGTGACGTAGGTGACATGCGCGCCGGTAGTGCGGATGAGGCGCTTGGCGAATTGGAGGGAAGGGTTGATGTGGCCTTGAGCGGGAAATGTTACGAGAATGAAGCGGTGGTGTGACATGGCGGCCGTTGAGGTTTTGGAGGCGCGTGGTGGAGCGTGGAGTTTGTTGCAAGTAGAAATGATAAGGCAAGTACGTGTAGAGTGGTGTATGGAAATTGAAAAATATAGATTTGTGGGGGCTTTGTCTAAATGAAGTAGAACTCTTCTCGTGTAATTGGAACATGCAAAGATCTGTCAAGACTTAAATAAGGGATTGGGCAGAGGAAAAGTGACGTTTGTGGTGACGAACTGAAGATGGTGGAGACAAGCTGAGATTGGCTTGTGAGTTGTAACATGTGGTCTTGTATGTTTTTCTTTTTTCTTTTCTCTTTCTTTCTTGCTAAAAGGATGTGGCCTTGTCTTGCTCTTCACGAATCATTTTCAGTCTTTCATCGAGTTCAATACCACATGACATGGACCAGTAGTTAGTTCTGACTTGTTCAGTGAGACAAGTAAATTCAGTCACCACAGCTGATTAACACTTGTGCAGTCACGGAAATTCTATAATGACGGCAGGCATACAATGTCTTCACAGTCTTGACCATTTGATGAGATATATTTGATCTAACGGATGAGAAAAAAAACAAGGGCTGAATCGGTAAGCTCATAATGAGAGAGATAGAGGTAACCTCTAAACAAAAAAAAGAAATCCTTCTGAGTCAGGGCAAAAAAGAAACGCAGATCTCATCTACTTCTTTACCCTCTCTCTTTCCCGCCCCCTTTCTCCAATCAAAACCCAGCCGTCCGGCGGCAACGTTGGCAAAATTGGCCCTAAATATTCGTCTACCAGTTACCATGTCGAAATTGATGAATCGATTGAACTTCGTAACAGGCATCCGCCTTCTCCAACGGAGTTACGACACCGACCACACAATACATCGTCCTCTCGACACACTGATCGTCTGGGTGTCCTCTTTTAGTCCTAAAATTCAATCATGAAGGAGAATCAAAGGAGAACATATCCAACCCCTTCGTCGGCGATCTGAGTTTTCTAGAGGCTTTGGGGTCTCTCTCGGGGATCAGGTATCAGGTCATGGTCGCTACCAGATCATTACAGAGGCATAATTGCGTCCTCATAGAGAGATTGTCAATCTTGTCAATTACCTTGTAATGGCTTTCTGAAATTTGTGTATTTAAATTCTCTTATTTGTATGGATTTCAGAGGAATTGGTTTTTCTTGCTATGCCAAAAATGGTAATTGGTTTTTTTCCCCAATTTGGGTTTTCATATATAGCAGCACAGAGTCCAGGAGGAAGATCTGTTGGTATGTTTTTTTTCTATCCTTAAACTGGATACATGTTGGTATGCATGGGTACAGTTTTGTATGCTGCCTTGATGCAGGAATATATGATATGTGCAACTATATGTACCTGCATTACC
Organism: Dryas drummondii; assembly: GCA_003254865.1. NCBI lineage: Eukaryota > Viridiplantae > Streptophyta > Magnoliopsida > Rosales > Rosaceae > Dryas > Dryas drummondii. Next base: position 1,158,069 of record QANW01003833.1, read on the forward strand.
TGTACTGTTACGTTCTCTGAATCTAATGTTATCAGGGAGATAAAAATTGTCTAAAGTTTTAGTTTTGTGTATGTTTGTTCTGGAGTTCAAGGCTAATCCCGCATCTTATTTTTCCTATTATTTGTGTAGATAGTATATTTCCTATGGCCATGTGCTTGCTCTTCTCTAATCTGCTGATGTTGATGCTTTTTTCTATTGTTATTGAAAGACCAATTTTATATTTTAGTTCAAGGTTTTAATAGAAGAAAATGGTAGATTGGATCAGTGCATGTAATCAACCAATTCTTAGTAGGGCATTACAATTTCTGGCTTACTTTATTGGCTCCATTTCTGATTGGTTATTTCTTAAATAATAAATTGCATTAAAGATTTATTTCCCATCTCAGCATTGTAGTATTTTACAATGCTTAGATACATGCTTTTGGGTCCTGTACTCGGGTATTGTAGATCACTGCAAGTAGTGAAAACTACATGCTATAGGACCTTACATATAATTGCTTAAATGGTTTTTGTACCTTTGTGCTTGATACAAAAACATGCCACTGGACTTCTTCTTTTATTCTGTGATAGCATGACATGTTATCGACATGTTTGAATTGCATACGTGGTTCAATTTTAATTCATATTTTGAAGCATTATGTATAGCATCATCTATTAACTCATCAAAATATGTTCATATATTCAATGGGGGATTGTTTCAAACTGCAACTAAGCATAAGGAATAGATTCATGGTAATTCATTTATTTTAATCTCTGAGAGTTTAACAATTGACCTCTACACCTCTAGGTTTCATGAAATGTAGAGCTCCTGTCTTAATGCTCCTTTTATGTTTGTCAGCTCATGTTTCTTTACAAGATTTTGCATTTTTTAATTTTTTTGAAGTAAATGATTATATGTGATACTGAATTTATTCTTTTGAGATTGTTACAAGAATACTGCAAAAACATTCTATGATGAATTGTGATGGAGATATGGTATCAGCTGCAGTGGTCAAATTCATGACTAAAAATTGGAGTAGAGAGGTAGAGAAGAGAAAACGAAGGCCCTTCATCTGAGTTTTTGCTAAGAAATGGGAAGGTCACTAGTAATTCAGACTTTTTGCATGGACTTGGCAACCGCTTTTGACTTTAACAACTAGAGACTAAATCTATTCCATGATTAAAAATTTTGGGCATGGGTGTTCAGACAATATATGAGCATGAAATTCTTCCAGGGCACAATATATTCAAGTCTCCCACTTTAGAAAGTATATGCATACTTACCACTTTTCTTTAGCAAGTATTTATCATGCTTACCACTTTTCTTTTCTCTGTTTTTCAGAATTATTGACCAGCATGACAAACTGAGGAAAAGAAGCACAGAAGCTTATACCACCGAGATAAGTACTACTCTTTTATCCTTCTGTCTGGTATAACCTAAGTATCATATAACAGATAACATAGAGAAGTTAAATCACACATTAATATTCCGATTTTTTAGTAAATGTCACACAGTACTTTCTTACTTGTTTTGTTGCCATTTTCAGCAGTTATAATTGAATAATCATGTATCTTGTGCTATCTTATGTATTTCTTTGCTATCTTATGAAGTTTTTGAATTGGGATCTAAAAGGCTCTATTATTGAAAACAAACTAATGAATTCAGATTGGGTTGGTATTCCGTTCGCTCACTATATATCTTTATGCTAAAATTGTGTCAAGAAGCAACCTTGCCTCCAAACCTATTGCAGAGGCAGAGTATCTTGCCATTGTGTGGTTTGCAACGTCTCAGCAATCAACACATGAACATTGACTAGTATTTCATACCAAGTATGTTCAACTAGTTGCTGATATTTTCCAAACCACTTCCAATGGTCCCATTATGTTCTCCAAGGATCAAAATTGGTCTCTGAAACTCTCTGTGCTTTTGGAACATGTATTTGAACAAATATTGATTAGTAAAATGAATGGATGGATTTTTATGAGAGAATGGAATATAAATAACATTTATAACATCCAAATCCAATTAAAAATTGACATGTATAATCTTGTTTATTTATATCAGTTTCAGGAGGTTTTATACATCGAAAAAACTTGATTACGATTTCCAATCTTGTTTTGGATATCAGTTGGGCTGAAAAACAAATGGCATTTGCTTTGTTCTTTTGACAATTCATCCATTGCGTTTGATCTGTTTAAATGATTCGACAGGCTATGTAACAATATGACTGCTTAGGATCCCAATTATACCAGCATTATTCAATGATTAAAAAACAGAAAAAGATTTTGGTTAATACATAAAGGGGCAACAAAATACAAGTATGTGTATTGGCAAAATATGTATTGGCATTTTTTGGTACTTGATATTCAGCAAATTTTATCCAACTCAAGAATACCTAAACATTTTGATACAATATTGATGCATTGTCAATCCTTTCGAGCCTGATGTGCAATTGCTACATCAAAGTAATCGTTTGGCATCCCTGTTTGACAATCATAGTTGGATACGCAATCACGATCTATAGCATGTGTCCAACTCAACTTAAACTTACTGTCTAAATGTATAAATATGAGTGGTTTGAGTTTTGGTCAAATTAGAAACTTAAACTTAAACCCTATATCCTATATCTTAAACCCTATATACTTATTATTAGAGTATAGGGTCATTTTATTGGGTTTAGGGTATACACTTTACCCTATATACATTATACTTATTAATTATTATAGTTCTAGGGTATAGTACTGTATAGTGTATATGGTATATGCCCTATACCCTATCTCAAAATCATATGCCCTATACCCTATCTCTAAAGTTCTATAAACTTTATGGTTTGTGCTTCATCTGGTATTGTTTTTGTATTGTTCTTTGATTTTCGATTTTTGTATGTATGAAATTTTACATCGATTGAAGATTTTTACGTTTAGAATCTGTTTGTTTTTTGTTTTGATTAATGATTTTAGGGTGTGGCTTTTGTTTTATTTTTTCATTGTGATTGTTGTTGTTATTAGAATTGGTACTGTTTGAATTGTTATTATTATTGTTACTGCATGTTCGTAACTTTTTAGTTTTAGTTATTTTTTTTGCTTTTTTAGGTATCATGGATTCAAATTTCGTTGCGAGGTTTATTTACTGTTCTCAGACTGTGGTTTTGCCACTGTCTGTTAGTTGGAGTTTTTGTGGTTTGTGCAATTTGATTTGCACAAAGTTTAGTATGTTGAAGATTGGTTCGTTTGTGTTGAAATATGTTCTTAGCGGTCAATCTGGATGTGTATTGGCAGATGATCAGGACTTGAAGATGTTGTTTACTTGTTTGTCATTATTCAATGCACAAATAGTTGATATTTTTGTTACTGACAGTGGTTCTAGTAGCAATTCTTTGTGTTCTGCTGATAGTGGTGGGATTTCAACAAGTGATTCAGCAATTGTTGAAAATGATTATCTAGGGTGTTATAAGGCTGAGGCGGAGAAGGTTTATTTGACCAAGGCTTGGGAAGGGTATATTGAAGGTGTTGGTCAAAGATTTGAAGGTGGTGTCATCGAGTTTAGGGAGAAGTTGTGCAAGTATGCTATTGAGATGGGTTTTAAGTTTGTGTATATTAAAAATGAAAAAACTCGTGTGTATGCTGAGTGCTTTAAGAAGCTTTCTGATGGTTGTCATTGGCATGTAAAGGCGTATCTTTGTAGAGTCAATGGTTGTTTTTACATTAGGCATTTGGATAATGTTCACACATGTCGTGGTGTGATTCGGGAAACAAAGTCTGAAAGATTGGTTTCTCGTAGGCCTGCCCATCGGTCGGAACGAATCGGTAAATGGTCTTACCGATTCGATTTCCGAAATTTTTGGTAAGTCAATTTGGATGCCGATTACCGAATCGATTTTTTCGGAATTCGGCATGTTTCGGATACTTCGAAATTCGGCATTTTTCGGAATTTTCGGAATATGGATAACAATTGTCCATCAAAGGCTTTTGAACCCAAACAATATCTGATACAACTCGAGAGAGGCAGCAATATCTTATACACAAATTCAGAGAGAAACCCCATTAATCAAACCCGAACACCTCAAAACAGAAAACCCAATTAATCACAACCCTCACTCAATTGAAACAATTACACAAAAATCCCTAATTTCATAGATGAGATCATGAGATCATGAGATCGAGAGATGAAAGAGTGATAGATGACAGACGAGAGATAAGAGATAGAGAAGGGAGAGGATGCTTTCACTGCATAATCAAGTAATCAACCATATATAAATTAAGTACAGAGATTGTTTATAATTTACCATTAGGATGCTCGCAAATCCCAGACCTTGCCTTCGATCTGCTCTAGGGTCTAGCTGCTCTATCTTCTAAGTTTGAAGAATAGATATGAAGCAAAATCATTTTTGAGCCCTACTTTTGAGATTGAAAACCGAAACAACATATAACTATATAAGTAGAAGCATCACTAAAAAAAAACTCATTCATCAATTCAACCCAGAACACGCTCGAAGAGAGAGGGAGAAGAGGTAGAGAGAGAGAGAGAGAGAGAGAGAGAGAGAGAGAGAGGCGGCTGAAATGAGGAGTTCACACGAAGAGAGGGGTAGCTTAAACAACTTAAACCTAATGTACTTAATATTAATTTATTATTTAATATATGTATAAATATATTTACTGGTAGAATAACTTCAAGTAGATGTGGTAATCTAGTGGTTAAGGTGCTGCCCAAGTCCTTCTGAGCTGTGTTCGATTCCCATAGTAGCATATTTCCATTTTTTTATTTTTGGGTATTAAAAATTTAATTAAACAAACTTTTTTCTTTTTGGGTCAATAATTAAACAAACTAAAACATATATAAATTAGTTTAAGGAAATGTTTCATATATGTATAAAGTATAAACCTATATTGGTTTAATAAGGAATATTGATTTAATAAGGAAATGTTTCATATATATAAACCTATATCGCTATATATAAGTGTTTCCTATATAAACCTATATGTTTTACAATTTATATAATAGATTTCATATAAAAATTTACTACAACGTCACCACCACTGTTCTTGTCAACATTATTATTTTGGGGTTTGGACTTTGGGGTTTGGTGAGTGTTTGAGGTTTGGAGTTTTTATTATATATGTTTTATAAGCATACAATGTGATCGTGTTCTCAACGATTCGAATCGTTCAATTTTTAGTTCCTCACTCAACAATCATTCATGCAAAAAATTAGCTCAATCAGAAATGTAGAAGTTAGGTGATGGTGGTCGAAATTATGAATGATCGTGGTTTTTTAATGATAATCGAATGGGTAAATGAATTCAGATTTGGCCAATTTTTTGCAGGGATAATCTTTGAGTATGAACATAGAAAATGAACGGCTCAGATTATTGTAATCACGTTGTGGTTTTCCCAATTATTAAAACGACAATATTTAAACGAAAAAACTAATAGAATTATAGTCTTCAAGTGTATTTATAGATAGAAGCTCACATCTCGATCGTGTTTCCAACGATCTAAACCGTTCATTTTTTAGTTCCCCACTTAAAGATCATCCATGTATAAATTTAGCTCAATCAAAGATGTAGAAGTTAGGTAACGGTGGTCGAACTTAATAATGATCGTGATTTTTCTAATGATAATCGAACGAGTAGATGAATTATAATTTGGACGATTTTTTGCAGGGATAATCGTTGAGTATGAACATAGAAAATAAATAACTCTGATCGTTGAAATTAGGTAACGGTGATCAAGTAAGTTGAAATAAGAAACAGTTAAGTGTTGGTGAAATAAAAATATTATTAGCTTCAATTAAAATAAGGTATAATAATTTATAAAAATATATCATTCAAATAAATATATTGTTCAAGTGAAATAATTATGAAATAGCTAGTCTATATACCATATAAGAATCTCAATTGATATAATATATGCTACAATTGATATGTAAAATATATTTAATTATCTAAAATATAGCTAGGTTAATATTAATTTTATTATCTAAAATGTGTATAAATATATACATCTAAAAAATAGGTTCACAAGAGCTTGTTAGTCTATTGGGTAAGGCATAACAAGCTTTTCCATGAGGTCTTGTGTTTGAACCATAAGCGGTGTCATTTCAACCTTCTTATATTTATATTTTTTATATAAAAAATAAAAATAAAAATAAAAATAAATTATATATTAAATAGGGTATTAAGTTATTTAATATAGTTTAGAGTATATGGTATATAGGGCATAGACCATATACTATACCCTATAACTATAATAATTTTAGTATACATAGACTATAAGCTATTAAGTATATTAATGTAGTTGTATGATATATATAACTAAATTTCGGAAAATTATTCAGAATTTTCGGTAAAAATCGATTCGGTGTGTTTCGATAATGAATTTCGGTAATCGGTCGGTATACCAACTTTTTTCGGTTTTTACCAAAACCAAACCAACTTTTTCGGTATTTTTTCGATTTCAGATTTTCGGCAAAGAAAAATCGATTTACCAAACCAAAAAATTTCGATAGGTAATCGATCGGTTCGGTAAATACCAAACCAATGGGCAGCCCTAGTTTCTCGTATTGTGAAAAGTATTGTTGTTAATGATATTAGGTCTAATCCTGGAAAGAGGCCAATTGATATTGTGAAAGACATTAAAAATAGCTATGGTTTAGATGTGTCATACCGTACTGCCTGGTATGCTAAGAAGTTGGCAAAAGATGTTGTTTATGGTGATGACAAGGAGTCATACAAGCAGCTTGTTTGGTATTTGAAATCTTTGGTATTGAGTAATGATGGTACTGATGCGAAATTGCAAGTGGATGGTGAGACACAACGTTTTCAGAAGCTGTTTATCTGTTTTGGTGCTTGCAAGAAGGGATTCATGGCATGTAGGCCGATGCTTTTTCTTGATGGTACTTTTTTGAAAAACAAGTTCAAGGGCCAATTGCTTGCTGCTACTAGAAAGAACGGAAATGAAGGTAATTTATTTGCTTTTAATGTGATTGTTTTTTGTGAATTTGTTTTGTTTTCATTTTGATTTGAAGTGTTAAAACTGTCTGATTTAATTGCTACTGTCAGTTAGAAGCTTTCTTATAATGCTTTGTTTTGCAGGTTTCTATCCTCTTGCCTTTGGAATTGTGGATTCGGAGACTGAAGATAATTGGACGTGATTCATGGAAAAGTTGGCTGATGTTTTGGTTTCTCAAATGCGGATAGTTACTTTCATTACTGATCGGAATGCTGGTCTCATCAATGCTATTGCTACTGTTTTTCAGGGTTGGCCTCACAGTTTTTGTTTTCAGCATTTGAAACGTAACCTTGCAAATAGGTATCCGACAACACACAATAAGTATATGCGTGAGAGGGTTTTATTTTTGTTCATGTGTTGTGCTTATGCACGTACTGAGGAGGCATTTAACTTATCTGCTGGGAAGCTGGAGGCAGAGGGTGGTCGTCCTGCTATTGACTTTTTGGCAGAAGCACCATATGAAAAATGGTCTAATGCGTTTTTTAAAGGTAACAGGTATGGGGAAATGTGCAACAATGTGTCCGAGTCATTTAATTTTTGGATTTTGGAGCTGAGGTCCCTCCCCATTTTAGATATGATTGAAGGCATTAGAACCAAAGTGATGGAGAATATGGCAAATCGAAAAATAGAGGCAGAATCGTGGTCTACTGAGCTTTGTCCTAATTTGGAACTGAAGTTGAGAGAGAGATCCAAAGTTGGTTTGCACTGGAAGGTGATTCGATCTTCATCTCATGTCTACCAAGTTGAAGGGAAGGTGACTGTGTGTGTAGATTTGGAAAAGAAGCTTTGTTCATGCCATGAGTGGCGTGTTTCAGGTTTCCCTTGTGCTCATGCTTTTGCTGCCATTCAGAGACATGGAGCTTCAATGTACAGTTTCATTGACAGTTATTTCAAGACGGAGTCTTTTAAGGGTTCTTATGAGTTTCCAATTTTTCCGGTTCCAAATATTTCTCAAGCATTATATGATTTTAGTCAAGATGCTATGATAGTTCAGCCTCCTATTACTAAGAGACCTTGTGGTAGGCCAAAGACAAACAGGGCGAAGTCTATAGGTGAAGAAGCTGCTCGTGCCAGAAAGTGTAGTCGCTGCGGAAAACCTGATGGTCATAACCGGAAGACATGTAGAGAGCCAATTTAGTTTTATGGTTGCTCTAGGTTTAAGTAATAATGGTACTTCCTGGCAGTTTATTGGTTTATAGGTTTTAAACAATTGAGGAAATTTTATGCATGGCAATATGTGACTTGATTAATAGGAGACCATTTGTAAATGATATTTTGGATATATATTTTTTGTTACAGTTGCATAGTAACATTTTGTTACTATGTTGTTTTGGCTTTTGGAAATGATATTTTTTCATCTCTTAATTTTTGTTTATGTTATTTTTATGATTTTAAATTGTTGTGATTGTTTTAATATGGTGGTTTGTGAAGTCCATGCATGTTTTGTGTTTCCCTTGTTACTGTTTTAATCACGTTTTTTGTTACTGCCTGGCAGTGGCAATTGCATATTGTTACTGCCTGGCAGTGGCAATCACATATTGTTCCATTGTTTGGCAGTGTCAACCTGTTAAGCATTTTAAAATTCAATATAAAAAAGATAAAAGAGTTCAACATAGCAATAAAATTCTGCAATATGTTTGAAACAAAAATACATAAACTTGAATTTTAAAACATAAAAAAGCAGTAGGTAAAGTCCTTCTTCGGCACAGCACAGAGTGTGATCAGTTCTTGATCTGGATTTTCTTGAAGGATTGAAGTTGTTGTGAAGTCCAGCTTTGTTCATGGTTAATGAACCTTTCAATTACATTTGCTTTGAACTTTTGAATGTCCTTTTTTGTGATTTTCTTGTTATTCAGCTCTTCTTTTGAAACTTTGTCCATATAATACATGACAAAGACCCCACAATCCAATTTGCAAATTATAAAATTGAATGGCATCAGTTTAAGATTATTTTTTTAATAATTTTGTTGAAATTGATCTATATGCATATGGTAGACGACTTACGATGTCTCTGACTGCTGTGGACAAATTTTAGATTGGTGAAGTTCGTAGTCATTGCTGAAGTCTTTCAACCATCTGAGTGTTGCTTCATTGTCATCTGTGAGCTCAACTTCAGTGAGTTTGAGCTCTCTTGCAGTGCTTCTTTTGTTTAGCTTTCTTCTTATTCTTGATTCTAGAATACTATCCTCTACTTCCTGCATGACATAGATCCAGCTGTCCACGCGCGCTTTCTGCATTTTAAAGTACATTGTTCTTAAAAATTTAAACACATTTCATATCAATCTTTAAGTCCATAGAATTTAGTTTTATGAAATTTAAACACATTTCATACCAGTCTTTGAGCTTTTTTGTATCATATATCCAGCTCGATCCTTCTTTGCTTCAGGGGGTTGAAGTGAAGCCAATTTCCCACATCCTTGTCCATCACAAGTACTGTGTGATGAAAAGCTTCAGAAGTGACCATTGGGATGAATATCTTGTCCGACTTCCCCAAGCAATTAATGAGAGGTTCAAAAAGGAATTGTTCTATCCCCAACTGATCATCTTCTGCATCCTTAATCTGTTATTGAATTGCCACTGACTGTCAGTAACAATGATGAAGTTTTGGTTAATTTTGAGTAATGAAGTTTTAAATGAACTTACTGAAGCAAAGGTTGTGAGGAATGTTGACTTTGTAGGTGTTTCAGATTATATTTTGTCAATTTCCTCTTGCAGTAGTTCTCAAAATGCATCAATCATCTGGTATGCAAGATTTAAACAATGTTAAGTAGTTTACAATAATTTTTACTCTTTAAATTAATTTGAGTTTGTGTAGAAATTGGTCTTACATTATTTGTCACTGCATTGTCCATGATCAAGTTTAGAACATCTTGTCTAGAGATTGCACTGATTCCACCTTCTCCTTTCTGCCATAGTAAGGTGCTGCATAAACAGTATATTGTAGTCAGTAGCTTAAGCTATTGTTACTGCCTTACAGTGGCAATCATGTGTTTTAAAATTCAACATAAAAATGCAATAGTACCTGTGTGGGGCATTTGTCCAAAATTCAATTAGGAGTTGTTGAACTCTTTCATTCAATAATTTGAAGACCGGATACTTTGACCACTTTATGTTTTCGAGATTTGGTCTTTTTGTAGCTTGTAGTGTTAAGTCTGTATCACCTTCCTGGGTCAGGTCTTCATCTTCTTGTGTCAGGTCCATGTCCAAATCAAAGTTTGGTTGTTCACTTTTTCCTTTGCCTTTTTCAGCTCTTGTCTTTATCTTTCTTGTTTTGTGTGGCAATTCTGGTACGTCTTTTCTTGCAGCTTTCTTCTTCTTCCTTGGTTCAAAGTTGTATTCATATATATCATCAACCTTCCTAACTCTGTCTTCTCTCTCCTTTAACCTTCCCAGCATTGAGTATTGTACAATTGCAAGGCAGGGAGAAGACTGTTCAGGTTGATTCTCTGCAGGTTGATTGGGAGTTAATTCAACTGATGCAGCATTCTCAAAGGCAAAAGATGGTGAAGACTCATCTTGATGCTCAGAAGAGTCTTCAGCTGTATGCCCTTGTTGAGGAGTCCTTGCAGCTTGAGGCTGATGTTGATGCTCAAAAGAATCTTCAGCTGGATGCTCTAAAGAATCTTCAGCTGGATGCTCTCCTTCCATTTGCTCGTCTCTTTCAGGTGAGATTAGTGGGTCTGACCTTTGTGCTTGGCACTCAATGTTCCCACTGTTAACCAACTTCTCTATCATCTCTTTCTGTCTTGAAATTGTTTCTTTCAGCTTCTCAATCTCTTCAAAGAGTGATTTTGTTTTGGCCTCTTGGACTTGTTGTTCCTCTATATCACTTCTTCTCTTTTCTTTCTCTTCATTGAGTAATTGCTTAACTTTGTTGTTCATCATTTTCAATTTCTTATTTTCTTGGCTCAGTTCATAATTGTCACTCTTGAGTTTCCCAATTTTATCCTTTGCAGTGAGAACCATTTGCCAATAACTAGCATTTTTCTCATCAAGTATGGCATTGTAAGTGGTGAGTTGTTTAATCAATTTTTTGCCTGTGACTTCATCTTCATCTTCATTGTGATCTTCATCTTTATCTTCATTTACCACTAATGTCTTTAATTCCTTTATGACTTCTTCATAGATGTTACGGAGTTCTTTCATGTCATTCTTATCCCCTCTACTGATTTGCTCACTTTTCAAAGCGGTCTAACTGCATGCATAAAAGAAAATGTTAGTGTTTGCCATATTGTTACTTTGATAAAGTGGCATTTTATTACAAACGGTAATGTGAAATTCCAGTTGTTACTACCTGGAAGTAACAATTAGAATCCCACATATTTGACAGTAGGAAATAGGCACACCCCAATATGAGAAATTCCAGTTGTTACTACCTAGAAGTATGGCATATACATAACAATTAAGAAATATGGATAGGCAGTGGCAATTTCTGGTTTGCAGGTGTTTGTTATTGTCTAATAGTGGCAACTTATAGAACAAAAATGCACAATAAATATGCAGTGGCGTTTTGTTATTATTTTTGAATTCTTACCCAAGCTTCGAGTGACGGTTCTACTTCCACTTCCTCCTCTTTGTCTTTTTTATCTAACCAATCTTGGAGTGTCGGTTGTGGATCTTTATCTTCTTCTGATTCTTCTGTGTCTCCTAGCCGGCATGTTTCCTCATTAGTTGGTTTTTCCCCTCTTTCTTCATCATCAAACATGTTCTTCACAATTTAAAGTGAAGATTGTTAGTATTTTGGTTTTGAAAATAGTTACTAGTATAAAGTAACTATATTTTGTTTTGCTTTTTTACCT
>QANW01003833.1:1170126-1199113 GCA_003254865.1 Dryas drummondii
CTAAAATAATCATTCATATTTAATGAATCCAGTTTAGTGCTTACCAGTATGGCAACAACACAACCAGCCATTGATTTACTGTCTTTGCACAATGATTTGTGCAAGTAGTCATGCACTCCTTTTGCCCATGCTTTATGTACCATTCCATCCAAGTCTTCAGCATGCTTGACCAAGTCCCAAACAAGGTGGTATCCAGAGTTTGGGAATAGGAAAGTAGCCAACAGGTACAAAATTATCAGACGTACAACATCGTCACTTTTGTCTTTCAGTCTTCTCTTCCTTGAAGTTTTCTGATTCCCTGCTGGTGTTTGAGGTTGTTTTCCTTCCTCTACTGCTTTATAGAGAGCATTTTGCACTGAGGTTCTATTTATCCTTTGTTAATCATCCTTAAACTGATCTGTAATGAACTTGGATTTCTTAAAACCTTTTTTTGTCAAAAGAACTTCATTTCCCAATTCTGGCAGCCCAAATAAATCAGCAATGTCACTTGTTGTAAGTTCTACTTCCTTCTTACCAAAATGGAACTTCTCTGTTTCCTTGTTGTATGCTTGGATGAAGAATCCAACACCGTCATCTGATTTCACAGGATTGCTTCCCATCATTTCATTACGAAATGCATTTATAAGTTGCCAAAAAGTTGTTTTCTGTAGCTTTTCGTATGCCTTGGCAGTCAGGTTATCTTTAATTTTGTCCATAGTACTTTGGAATGCAACCATGTTGCACCTGTACTGAATTTTTCCGGACTGTTTTGGTATAATGGTTTTTTCTTTTGCACTTGTTATTGCCTTTTTTGTGGCCATTTTTTTTGAATCTTGCAATAAAGCAGATAGTTACTACCAAATGTGAGATTCTAATTGTTACTACCAGCCAATAACAATTAGACTCCCACGTATTTGTCATTTGGAAAATCTGCATAGGCAGTGCCAATATCTAATTTGTGAGATTCCAATTGTTACTACCAGCCAGTAACAATTTCACTTCCTCCACTTTTCAGTCCTAAGTATCCTCACTGTTTTCCTTCAGTAACAATTCAAATGCAACACTGTTTTTAAGTCTAACCGAATGCCCCAGTCTCCAATTCAAATAAAATGTGCAATACATAGGCAGTGGCAATACATAGGTAGTGGCAATACATAGGTAGTGGAGATATCTAATTTGTTAGATTCCAATTTTTACTACCATCCAGTAATGATTAGAATCCCACCAAATGTGAGATTCTAATTGTTACTACCAGCCAGTAACAATTAGACTCCCACGTATTTGTCATTTGGAAAATCTGCATAGGCAGTGCCAATATCTAATTTTTGAGATTCCAATTGTTACTACCAGCCAGTAACAATTAGACTCCCACATATTAGATATTAATCTATATCAATTAGACGACTACCATATGCATATAGATCAATTAGTATCCCACATATTTGACATTGGGGAATATTACATAAACATAGGCAATTTAACCAGACAATGACATATATTACCAAGCAACCCAATAGTACCTGTTTGTCAGTAGCTTCTTCTTCTTCTTCAATGTTTTATTGAGGTAGCTTCTTCTTCTTCTTCTTGGACAATGTTGGTCAGTAGTTATTAGGGTTTCCTTTCTCTCTGCTCGGATCTATTTTCGAGAATGGGTCTAAAAAACCAATAAAAAGCAACCGTTTAGTAAATATCGAAATGAGTTTATGGCTATTAGTAGATATTGACAATACTGTCTTTCATTGAAATGGGTATAGGTTTTTCGTTGAAAATTGTTTTTGGTACTAGGTTAAATATGTAATGTTTTGTAGAAGAAATTGTACCTGGAAGTCAATAGCTATTGAGGTAGAAATTGGGTGTCGCTTCTTCTTCTTCCTCGACAATGGTGGTCAGTAGCTACTAGGTTTTGTTTCTCTTTGCTTGAATCTCTCGTTCAGAATAGGTCTGTGGTTTTTTATTCTTCAAGGCAATCGAAGACGGTTTTTGTTCTTGGTGTTTGTGATTCCAGAAGGCTCTTTGATTTTATTTTTTTATAACCATATGCTAATACAGTTTAAAGAAGTTTTAAGAGGTTAATTGCAGTTATGACAATTAACGGATAGTTAAAGGAACCGGTGGCAGGGCCCGTAATTTTGCTGCTTTTTAATGGTTTTTGTTGCGAGTCTTCCGGGCCATTTTAAAAGTGGGCCGCGTTGGTACCGCATTTTTGCAACTGGGACACACAGTCACTGTTATTTAATAATTGGGCTTTAAAAAAAAAAACCCTCGAATTTAAGGTCTAGGGTTTAAGGTTTAGGGTATATATCTAATTATCTATTAAATTATATGTTTTATATAAATTATTAAACACATATTAATTAAAAATTTAAAACATATGTAAATATGTAATGTATATAATTTGAGACTTTTAGTTAAGGTTTTTAATTAAATTTGTTAATACTTAATACCCTAAAAAATTACCTATATACTAAAAGAGAACAATCGGTTTATTGTAGCATAGGAAAGTGTTTTGTTCACTAAAAAGACTTTTTTGCCACTCAATTTTTTTTATTTCAGTTGCATTTCATTGTAATTAGTGGGATTAATTGGGCCCGTTTTGGTTATTCACGATCTCTTTATTTTTTGTATTGCCTTTTGTTTTTTTTTTTTTTTACCCCCATGCCATTGCTCTCGTTTTGTTGTGTTTCCCTCTTCAGTGTTTTTTTTTTTTTTTTATCTACGTGCCATTCTGTGAATACCTGGGTTAGGTCTGCCCTCTTTGCTCATTCACCCTTCGCTTTTTGGCTTGCCACTTAACTGAGCCGTTAAGTAAACCCATATTCAGAATCACTCTCTCATTCTCTCTCCTCACCCCCAACTTCTCTCTTCTCTCTCCTTGGTGCGACGCCGTCCGACGAGGGATGGCGGCGAGACCACCACCATACGACTCGCCTCCTTCTCCTTTCTCTCTCTATGGTCGTCGATCGTCCATCCAGTCACCGACGGCGGCGAATCGAGTCAAAACCCAGAAAGAGAGCTCACCGGCGTTGACTTCTTTTCCGGCGGAATCGAGGCCGGCGACCACCTGGGTTCTCTTCCAGTTAGTCATTCTTTCTTTCGGTAATGACTTTTTTCCTTATTCAATAATTTGTATTTAATTTGGTTTTGGGTTTGAACTATATAGTGACCATAGTTTTGTATTTAATAAGCTGTCCATTCAACAACTTCCTTGCATTGCGGGGGCTTGATCCCAATTCATCTCAGTGTCTCCCACAGGCTTCCATTATTCGAAAACACTCTGAATATTGTGCATTCAATGCATGTTCTCAGCAACTGGATTCCCGATAACATGCTTGAGTTCACACTATATGACATATACTGGGTGTTGAGGCCAGGAGGGCTCTTCTGGCTCGATCGTTTCTTCTGCTTGGGATCACAGCTCAACGAAACTTACGTTCCCATGTTGGATAGGATTGGTTTTAACAAACTACGATGGAATGCCGGTGCCAAGCTTGATCGTGGAAAAAAAAAAAATGAGTGGTACTTTTCAGCCCTGTTGGAGAAACCAATGATCTGAGGATGAGGTACATTCATATTGTGTTTTGCTTAATGAACACATAACTGTAAAAGAATTTTGTACTTTTAAGAGCTGAAGATCTTGAGTGGTTTTAGTGCTATTTAACTTGCAATGCACTTGACGACGAATCTTTTTGGAATTAATTATATTTCACTCCAAGAAGCTAGCGAAAAAGATTGGTAACATATGAAGCATGAATGAAAATTGAAAAATAAAGTAATACTAGAGCTCTTGGATATGATGATGAACATGGCCTTCTGCATGCTCTCCTCTTACATTATGCAGAAACCTGATGTGTTTAGTGAAAATCTACATAATAGATGGCCAACAATAAATTGCAAAATATTTTACAGTGTCCAATCATGTTGGACACCATGTTTGGGAGAAAAAGAAAGAGCAAATCTTTTGAACTCACAAGTCACAATCACTTAGTCTGATAGTTCAAACTTGGGGAAGTTCATTCTCCTTTCTTTAGGCATAGATGTTGCTGCATAGTTATAGGGTGAAGAACAAGATGCTATGATAATGGTGACAATCATAAATAAGATATTGTAATACAATTATAGACTTTTATTTTATGGCCCGACTTAACATGTTTCTTTAGTTTCGGTGTATATTTCTAAAATTCTTGAAAACTGAATAAATTTTTATCTTATATGGCTGGGGACATGTCGACCAGCTCATTACCATGTTCTCTGGGATGAGATTAATTTTACTGCTGATGGAATTCAGTCATTGACAAACAATCTTTGTTACACATATGCGAGGTGCACGCGCTCGGTGTCTGTGGGTAAGCCATCGTTTTGCATGGCTTCTAGTAAGCCCATTGGAGCCAATGACATATCTACAATAGGCATTTTATAGGAGCCAATGACATATCTACAACAGGCAATTTTTTATTTATTTATGGAACTGTAGCATGCAGATTGGCTTCTTGGCTTAAATTTAATGATGCAGTTGGTGTTGATCCATTATCTTGCCATTCATGTCTTGCTTATTTGATTGGTTGTTCCCCATATTTCATTTGTTGATGATTCTGGTTAATTGTTAAACTAGATTTTTTATTTTTGGTTGGCCTTGCTACTTTTTTTGTTTAGCTTTGACTTTTTTGCCATTAGTTGTTAGATTAGTTCTTAAATCTTTTCCACAACAACCCCTAAGGTTTGCATACTATGCATAATGGCAGATAAATGATATGCGTTGCCCATCATTTTAACTATATCAAACTAATTACTGAGTTCAATGTTTTCTGATCTTAAAAAGAAAGTTATAGAAATACATGGCTTAGGAAAAATACCAAGTACTTGCTTTAGTATATTTCTATAACATAATTTTTGTCCAAGTTTTTCTTTTGTATTGTGTGGTTAATTATGCTAATTCCTCTTTTTCTCCGCAGACTAAAAGAGAAGGGGTTTTACTGCTAAGAGGTTTGAAGTCAAGGCTCTCTAATGATCTACCTTCCTATCTTCAGAAGCTTCGATGCAAGGTAATGGATGATGGAAAATATTTGATTAGCATCTTTCCCATGTAGTTCTGTCTAACTTCTATTACAGAATTGAAACGAGGTTCTAGAGACAGCTAACTCTAATTTCTTCTTTGTTTGACTTCAGGTTGCTTTTCATGCATTGAGGTTTGCTCCTCCAATTTTGGGAATTGGTAACAAGCTTGCATATATGTGGATGGTAACACTAGATATTCAGCTACATGTTTTTCTTTGGTTTTTCTGAATGGTCTTGGCAAAATTTTCATTGTGCGTTATGTGGATGTCTATAGGAAATCATAGAAAAGATTATAGAAGAATAATTGAAGAAATTTCATTTATTTTTTCAATTTCAGGTTCTAGATATTCTTTATTGTGGCAAAATCTTCTACACTTGTTTGCAAGTGATCTGCATAGCCAGAGCAGTGGTGACTGCAGTGAGCTTCATGTTTAAATGATGGGACTAAAATTGTTTGCAAAGGTGAATTGCATGATGGGACTAACATTGCTGTTAAAAGGATGGAATCTGTGACAGTAGGAACTAAAGGATTGAACGAGTTTCAGGCTGAAATTGCAGTCCTCACTAAGGTTAGGCATAGACATCTGGTTGCTCTTTTAGGATCCTGCATCAATGACAATGAAAGACTTCTGGTATACGAGTACGTGCCACAAGGGACATTCATACAACATTTGTTTGATTGGCACGAGAATGGGGTACCTCCTTTTACTTGGAAGCAGAGATTGACAATAGCATTGGATGTGGCAAGAGGGGTCAAATATCTGCACAGCTTAATTAGCTCAACAAAGTTTCATTCACAGAGATTTAAATCCCTCAAACATACTTCTTGGTGATAACACGAGGGCCAAGGTTGCTGACTTTGGTTTGGTTAATACATAAAGGGATATTATTGCCGCTGGCATCAAAATACAAGCATGTGTATTGACACTTTTTGGTACTTGATATTCAGTAACATGTAAATGCTTGATTCTAACATTGCTTGTTTATTAAGTCAAAATTATTACAAGGGGATCAATTAAATTTATAGTCTTTATGAAACTAGACAAACTCACATCTCTACGAAATAGTTAAGTACATGTAGGGAATCAAATTGTAAAAGAAATGAACTAAAATGATTCTGCCAAAATATATTAGTAGGAACTACAGTTATTGTCTAAATGTATAAATATGAGTGGTTTGAGTTTTAGTCAAATTAGAAACTTAAACTTAAACCCTATATTCTATATCTTAAATCATATTGTGTTTTTTTTTTTTTTTTAAATCCTATAACTTACCATGCCAATATCCTATACCTTAAGACTATAATTCATATTTGATAACTTGATATATAATTATAGAAGCAATTTTGTTGAGAATTTTGAATTGTATGTCAAAACCTGATTGTCAAACAAGAGTTTGTATTTAGTAATTAAAAAATGCAATTGCCCTTTCGTCTATACACAGTTGCAGTGCGAAACGATTTTTGGCCCAGTGATGAAGTTACCATTTTCTTGATGTTTGGTTCAAAAAAATGGTAACTTACCATTTTTTGACAAAAAGCTACCATTTCTTTGGTTAAGCTTGGGCTTGGTTACCACTTTTTTGATCGAAGTTACCATTTAATTTCTTGATTGAACGATCAAGAAAGTGGTAACGTTTTTTACCTCACTGATTTGGTTACCATTTTCTTGAGGATTGGTTCAAGAAAATGGTAACTTGGATCAAGAAAATGGTAACTTGCAATTTATTGAGAAAAAGTTACCATTTCTTGAGGAAAAAAATCAAGAAAATGGTAACTTTGGTCAAGATTGGGCTTGGTTACCACATTCTTGAACCAAGTTACAATTTTTTTGATCGAACGATCAAGAAAGTGGTAACGTTTTTTGTCCCACTGATTTGTTACCATTTTCTTGATGTTTGGTTCAAGAAAATGGTAACTTACAATTTCTTAAGAAAAAGTTATCATTTCTTGAGGAAAAAAATCAAAAAAATGATAATTTTAGTCATGATTGGGCTTGGTTACCACATTCTTGAACCAAGTTATCATTTTCTTGATCGATCGATTAAAAAAGTTGTAACTTGGTTTGAGGCAATGATTTGGTTAGCATTTTCTTGATGTTTGGTTCAAGAAAATGGTAACTTCGATCAAGAATGTGGTAAGTTACCAAATCTTGATCAAGAGTTATCACTATCTTGAGGGATGCATAAAAAAAATGGTAAAACTTGTTTACCAGTTCAACAGGTTATCTTTTTTTGTTTTTGTTTTGTTTTGTTTTTTTTTTTTTTTTTAATGTGTAGGCATTGTATGCCTACAGTCATGATAAAAGCTCCCTATAGATATCATTTTCTTTTTCTTTCCCTTTGAATTAATAGTCCTGCAGGAAGCAATGGGCAACATCTTTTCAGTCTCCTTATCAGGCGATACCATGGTTTCTGGCTGCGGGGATTCCATTATCGGACAACAACAATATGTACTTAAACTCGTTGAAAACCTTGAAGCATTGACAACTTCTTTGCAAGAATTAACGTCTATTAAGAATGACATTAAGAGAAGGGTTGAGATCGCTGAGCAGCAACAATTCAAGAAGCGGTTGGACCATGTACAATGGTGGATTTCAAGTGTGGAAACTATAGAGGCTCAAGTCAATGAAGTTGTAAACGATGGCATTCAAGAGATTGAGAAGTTGTGTTGTGGAGGTAACTGTTCAAAAAACTACATGTCCAGCTACAAGTATGGAAAAATACTGGTTAAAAGGTTGGTGCAAGTCTCTGATTTAAAGAGCAAGGGAGTTTTTGAAGAGGTGGCAGAAACCTTATCTGCACCTTTAGTCAGTGAAATATTGAGCCTACTGAAGGCATGGAATCCATGTTTGATAAGGTTTGGAGGCACCTTGAAGATCAACAAGTGGGAATAATTGGCATATATGGAATGGGAGGGGTGGGAAAGACAACCCTCCTAACCCAAATCAATAACAACTTCCTCCACACTCTTAATGATTTCAATATTGTGATCTGGGTAATGGTCTCCAAGGACCTCAAACTTGAAAGTATTCAAGATAAGATTGGTGAAAAGATTGGGTTTGCCAACGATGCATGGAAGCAGAAAGCGCAACATGAGAAGGCTGAAGACATCTTCAGTGTCTTGAGCAAAAAGAATTTTTGTGTTATTATTGGATGATATATGGGAGCGAGTTGAAATAACAAAAGTAGGAGTTCATGTTCCTGATAATCGAAACAAGTCCAAGATAGTCTTCACCACTCGCTTCGAGGATGTATGTGGTGATATGGATGCACACAAGAAGATTAGAGTGGAGTGTTTGACATGGGACAAAGCATGGGAATTGTTTCAGGAGAAGGTTGGGAAACAAACACTTCTTATTGATCCAGGTATTCCCAAGCTTGCTAAAACTGTGGCAAAAGAGTGTGGTGGTTTACCACTTGCACTAGTTACAGTTGGTCGGGCCATGGCTTGCAAGAAAACTCCACAAGAATGGAATCATGCAATTCAAGTTTTGAAGAAATCAGCCTCGGAGTTTGCAGGCATCGGAGATAAGGTGTTTCATCTCTTAAAGTTTAGTTATGATAATTTACCTAGTGAGAAAATCAAATCTGGCTTCTTATATTGTGCTTTATTTCCAGAAGATTATCGCATATCTAAATATGAATTATTATATTATTGGATGTGTGAGGAAATATTGGAAGAATATGCTAATATGGACGAAGCACTAAATGAGAGTTACCATATCATAGGTACTCTTCTTAATGCATGTTTGTTTGAAGCACCTAACGAAAGTTGTGTAAAAATGCATGATGTCATTCGGGACATGGCATTGTGGTTGGCTTGTGATCGAGAGGAATCAAACAAGAGTTTAATTGTGCACACAAGTGCTAATTTGATTGAAGTAGCACAAGTTGAAAAATGGAAGAACGCAAAAAGGGTGTCATTAATGGCTAATCATATTGAACATTTAATTGAAACACCAGAATCTCTCAATCTGTTGACCTTGTTTCTTGGAGGAAATCATTTCAAAATGATTGTCGAAAGCTTCTTTGATTTTATGCCTACTCTGTAAGTTTTGGATTTGTCAGGAACTGGTTTTATGCCTAAGGAGTTAACCTGACTACCATCTAGAATTTCAAACCTGATTTCATTACAACATCTAAATTTGTCAGGAACTGGAATACGTGAGCTGCCAATTGAGTTGAAGGCCTTGGTAAGGCTAAAATATTTGAACTTGCAGTTTCCGAACAAGCTTGAATTTGTTCCACCACATATAATATCAAGTTTTTCCATGCTAAAAGTTTTAAGAATGTTGGGTTGCGATCATTACAAATTTCCTTTTGACAGTGAAAAAGCCATGTTGGATGAATTGCATTGTTTGAAACACCTACACCTCTTTACTTTGAGCATAAGAACTACCTCTTGCTTCAAACTGTTGTTCAGCTACCATAACTTAGTGACCTGCACTCAAGTTCTTAGTATTGAAGTTTTGAGCAATACGGAGCTTCTTGATATATCATCTTTAGCTAATATGAAACATCTTGATTCCCTTCACTTTAATTTGTGTAATGATTTGGAACAAGTGAAGGTTAATTGGGAAGCACGAGGTCCCAATGATCCTCAGGGCTCAATCATGATGAACCAAAGTTGCTTCCTTGGTCTTCAACATGTACTTGTATTTGGATGCAACAAGCTGAAGGATCTGACATGGCTCATTTTTGCTCCAAATCTCATCAATTTAGCTGCACTAGAATGCTCTGAAATGGAAAAATAATCAATTTTGAAAGATTGGGCGGAGTGGCAGATGTGGTAAAAGAGTTGAACCCATTTGCAAAACTTAAACAGTTGTATTTGAGCAGTCTGCCATTATTGAAGAGCATATATGAAAATGCCTTACCCTTTCCATATCTAAAGGAAGTCAGTATATCTAGATGTCCAGCACTGAAGGAGCTGCCACTCAACTCTAGCAGTGCCCAAGGATGCAATATCATCATCAAAGGAGATGACGAGTGGTGGAATGGCTTAGAGTGGGAGGACCAAGTTGCTCGAAATGCTTTCCTTCCCAGCTTTAGACCCTCTTAAGGGGCTTCCATATGGAGGACCATAATTAATTACAAAACCATAAGGTGGATCTCACTTCCAGGTAGTATTCTTACCTATACTCTTGTACTTAGATGCCTTTCTGTACATGTTTGAATTCACTTCAATGTGAAAGATTCCCTTGTTGTTCACTATCTCATAATTTTTCATGTATATACTACCAAATTAATTAAATTTATGCATTTTACTTTGTTAGATCCATCTTCCCCAAAGTTTGTGAATCTCTTCATATGATTTTAGGCTAAATTTCACTTTTGGTTCCTGTGATTTCATCCAATTTTCACTTTAATCCTTGTGGTTCAAGAAGTTTCAATCAAGTCATTGTAGTTTACTTTAGTTGTAATCATAGCCAAATTCATAACTTTTTTAAATTCATTTTTACGGTTTGATGACATGGCAGTGACATTGCAACTCTACACATGCAGAATCTGTATCCCTATACAATATTTGTGTCAAGGACGAGATTAATATTTTGTATCCTTGTACGCATACAAAGTTTGTTGTGTATGGTTTGCTCTAAGACATTAGTTTGGTTGAATGTTTGTGCGATTGACTTTGTACCTGGCTTACTAATCAGGAAATGATGCTTCATATGAAGTTGGGCCTGCTGAATCGACTAGAAGACCTGCTAGCTGTTACTAATTTTCTGACTGTTCTTCACATTGCCATATTTGGTATCTTTTTACATGAGGTGGTGTGACAGATGACAAACTTACAAAAATCTGATTTGCAATTGCATTTGAGAATGCTCCTCATTACAGTTGTGTGCTTGTGTGCACACAAAGAGACTGTCTCTTTGTCTGTGTGTCTGCCCATGCAAGCATGTGCATGTATTTGTATGTGTGGCTGCTCGATCAAAATCCACCTTACAAGTTACAAGGTTGCAGTTGCACTACATGCAATCAAGGCCAAATTTGCAGTTTTGTTAATTTTCGTGATATCTCATTTTAAGCTGTTTTCTTGTTTTTCTTTGCTAATTAAAATTTTGATGACACAATTGGCGTTGAAGCCTGGCCTATCTATTATGACTTCATAAAATCTTAAAGTAGCTCTGTGTATATACTATTGATATTTTTACATGGTTAGCATTGCATCAGTTAAAAAAATTTGAAGCTGCTGATGGGGGACTGCATATGTTTAATTACCACACCAAAAAAAAAAAAAAAGGATGGCATATTATATATTATTGATTGATTACAAATGGTCGGTGACATGTAATTAATCTTTAGCTATCCTTATGGCTTCAAGCTAGCTGGTAGATAGAAACCAGAAGACCATTTTAACTTTTAAATTCAAAACTATCTACTCGTATTCTGCTTTTGCTAGTAGATATAGTAGTGAACTTTTCCTGGCTGTCTTTATATGTGTTTTAAAGACGCTGGTTGTTTTAATTGACACAATAGATTTTGAATGGAAATCAAACTTTAACAAACTGTGTACAAAATAATTCAGTATCTGAGACCTTCAGGATTGATCCCACCATTGTTTCTGATGCTTTTCAAGGTCTTCTAAAGCCCGACACCCCTTCAATCTTCAACCAAACCTTTATGGAAGCTCCCATGGACCCAATAAAACTTCAAAGATGAGCCAAAAACACAACACCACGAAAATTTCAAATTCAGCTAGAGGCTGCAGCATTATTGTCATGCATTATTGTCATGGTATCAGTTTGAGGACTACAGGAGGGAGTAGGGACAGAAAAACAAGTCAACATTTTTCTTTGTCTAAACCGGCAATGAGATTTCTAAGTCTTGACAGCCAAAAAAAAAGAATTCAAAGTCGTACCAACCAACCACCAAATATTCCTAACAGGTAAAATCCCCTACTGCCACTACAAGAAAAATGAGCAATGCTCACTATTTTATATACCAAACTTGCAGCAGGTTGCAATTGCCCAAAAACCAATATACACGGTTTTGGCTTTGACTCTATATGTCACCCCCTTTTAGTTTGTTAAAACTAACTAAAGTGTGTGAATATGGCTTATGGGGTGACTATTTGCACACCTTTTTTTTTTTTTTTTAATGTATTTGCACACCCCTCATCACTTAATTAGTGATTTTACAAATTTGCCCCATTGTAAAAAGACCCTAAAGCCCTCCCCCAACACACCCCATCTCTCTTTTCTCTTCTCTGCTCCCATGTCCCACCCTGTGCCTTGCCCAACTTGCCGACCCTCTCTCTCTCTCCTTCCCTCTCTCTTCTCTCCCTTCCCAACCGTGCCTTGCCCAGCTCCCCATCTCTTCAGCTTCTCTCTCCCCTCTCCGACTCCTCACTTCTCCAAGCACAGCACCACCCTCATTTCTCTCTCTCTCTTCTCTCCGCAGCACCACCCTACTCTCTCTCTCTTCTCCCGGCAGCACCACCCTCCATCTATCTCCTCCCCTCCGAACACCAACTTAAAAAAAAATAGTTGCAGGTTTGGCAGACCAGTGCCAAACCTGGCTATTTCATTCAGCAGTCATCCGCTGAATAGAACAGGATTGTTCGGCGGGCACCTGCCGAACAAAACAACCAGGTTCGGCAGAACCTGCAACTTTTTTTTTTTAAAGTTGGTGTTCGGAGGGGAGGAGAGAGAGGGAGGGTGGTGCTACAGGNTTGATGGGGTGTGTTATGGTGAGAAATTTTGTGAAATTGATAAAATATAGGTATTAGGGTAATTGGAGGGGTGTGTTAAAAAGAAATTTTAAATTTTAGAAAAGTATAGGAGGTGTGAGAGAAAAAAGTATGTAAAAAGAAAAAAAAATGAGTGCAAATAAAAACACTCTTATTTTAACCAACTATTATTATAAATGGTACTTGGTGCAACTATTGAGCATTAGCTCCTTAAACAGTGAGAAAGAAAAGAAGAGGGATCCACAAAATTTAATATGTTGTAAAGCCACTAACTTCATAACAAAATTTGTGTTAAGCAACAATTAACATGTGGTAAGGCGTGCTCTCCAATACAATCTGAGATCTAACCCGTAGACCTTCTAATTGATAAGGGTAAGCTATCAAACACATTGTGCGAAGTGTGAACTAAAATATGAAAGCATATTTCCTACCAGTTTTTTCGTACTCGTTTAATACCAAGTTAAAATCTTAGCCATTGAAATAAATATGAGAACATATTCCTTATCAGTTTTTTCGTACTCGTTTGATACCAGGTTAAAATCTTAGCCATTGAAAATAAAGTAGATAAAAAAATAGTAAGGAGAGAAAGAAAAAGCCAAATATGGTAGGGGATTTGCTCTCCTAAAATATCGACATTTGCAAATTAAAAAAAGAAAAAAAAAACCTATTCACACTCCATTATAGATAGATAGATATAGACATAAAAGAATTGGAGCCCCTATAAAAGTGGGTTCCTGTGCGGTGGCGCCTCTTGCACCACCCAGGGCTGACCCTAATTAATTTCATATAACAATACGGGCTGCAGCCACTTCAGAGTTCACATTGTCGACCCTTTGTGGATCTCCATAAAATTATTATTTGTTTGGTCATGTGCGGAGGTTATTTTGGGCACGAAATGTGTCAAAGGATTATGGGTTTGTAAAGGAGAGTTATTTTTGTAAGTTTCACATTAAAATAGGCTATTTCAGGTTAAAGCCCAATTTTGTTTAGGCATGCAACAAAGTAAACCACTAACAAAAAAGAACTTTTGGGTCAGTAAAGGAGCCGGCTGACGAAGAAACAAACGAGGAAGCACACACAACCATCAAATTATTAAGAGAAATACTATTTGGCCCAAAACTACTGATCAAATTACTTGGAACAAATGAAGTGGCAGCCAGGGTGTTTTAATACATACAAAAAATTCCCGAAACGGAAAATAACCAGTTGATCACTTCTCAGTGAAATGGAGGCTCTAAGTTTCTGCGTTTGAGGATGATGATGGCGAAAATTGTCGCTGAAAGAGCTCCACTACTACTCACTCTTCTCCATAACGGTATGCCTTCTCCCTATACTCTGTTTGGGCTTCTCCGAACCCACTTTTCCTCTTTTTCTGTCAATAATTTTCGTACTGTTCCTGTTACTGCTCTGGGTCCTAACAAAACCACTGATTTTGAGGCTTTGGTACAATCGCGTTGTAAATCTGATACTCTTGGGTTAGATGAAGCTTTGGGTTTCTTCAATTCCATGATTCAAATCAAACCCATTCCCTCTATTTGGGCTTTTAATCATTTGTTTGGGACACTCTCCAAGATGAACCAATATTCCACTGTTGTTTCGATGTTTAAACAGTTAATGTTCATGGGTAATGCTCATTTCCAACCTGAAGTTGGTACAATGAGTATTGTTATCAATTGCTTGTGCCGTCTGAATCGGGTGGACTTAGGTTTCTCTGTTTTAGCAATTACCCTCAAACATGGTCTTCAACCCAATGCTTTTACTTTAAGTGCTTTGCTTCATGGGCTTTGTAACTCTAGCTCCATGGATGAGGCAATGGAGTTGTTCCACAAAATACAAGAGAAGGGATATGCATGCAATGAAGTCACATATGCTACTCTAATTAATGGGTTATGCAAAGCCGAGAAAGTTTGTGAGGCAGTCGGTGTGCTCAAGGAGATGCATGAGAATGGAAGGTTGAAGCCTGACCCAGCATGCTACAATCCTATCATTGGCAGTCTCTGTAGAGAAAGACAAATAGATGAGGCCTTGGCCATATTTCGAGATATGATCAATAAAGGTGTTGTACCAGATATCATCATTTACACTTCATTGATTCATGGGTTATGCAACTTGGGTCATTGGGAAGAAGCCAAAAGATTCTTGTTCTGCATGACTGCAAAAGGCATAAAGCCTGATGTTGTCACTTTTACTTCCTTAATTTCTGCATTGTGCAAGTCTGGTAAGTGGCAAGAAGCTGTGCAGTTATTTCAAAACATGATTGGCTGTGGAACCTTTCCTAACATTGTTACATTCAATGCTGTATTGGATGCTTTATGCAAAGAAGGGAAGACAACAGAGGCACTTAATCTTTTGGAAGAAATGATCCATGGAGGTCTAAAGCCTAATCTCGTCACCTACAACTCCTTAATTAATGGATTGTGCCATTCCGGCCAACAGAAAGAAGCCATAAAGCTGTTTAAAAGAATGATGGATGAAGCAATACCACCAGATGTTGTAACTTTTACCACTCTAATAAATGCTCTTTGCAAGGACAGAATGACCAAGGAAGCCCTTGCCATGTTAGAGGTAATGGCTCAAAGAGGTCTAAGACCTGACGTTGTCACTTACAACTTTCTAATTTCTGGCATGTGCCGTACAGGTCAATGGGAAGAAGCCACAAGGTTGTTTGATGAAATGGTAGGTCAGGGTATCTTACCAATTCCAAAAACTTTGGAAGTACTTTTGGATTCTCTCTGCAGAGAAAGGATGACAAAAGAGGCTCACAAAGTATTTGAGGAAAAATTTGAATATGGTATGGAGCTTAGCACGAGAACTTACCGTATGCTGATTCATAGTTATTGTTGGATTGGAAAGATAGAGAAGGCAAAGAATGTCTTTAAGTTAATGGCGGCTAAGGGTCATGTGCCTGATATTGCTCTCTATAAAACCTTGGTCAATGGCTATGTAAAAGGTAAGAGAATAGATGAAGCATTGAGACTTGTTAAGGAAATGATCCAAAAAGGTTTGATGCCTGATCTGGAAATGCGGGAAACTTTGAGAGGTTTCCATCCTAAAAGGCATGTAGCATCTGCAGAATAATCCTGTGGCATCTTGAATGCTAATTATGTCATGCCGAATTCTCTTTACATGGTTGAAATTTTATGATAATGTATAGAGGTCATATGTCATTAAACTTCTAATGACCAAAAAGTATTAGTGATGGTAACTTGAGAATGCAAGTCATTTCAAACATAATTGCATCAAACTAGTTTCTGCTCGATGCTGTGGATATGAATGACCAATGATTTCTGTGGTGTGTATTTTTGTTCCTGTACTGTGGAGAGTTTATTTTGTCAAATGGCTTTTGTAATGGTAATCTCTTTTGCAAGGAACACATGCAATATTGGTGCAGTATTTTATTTTATTAATTGAAATTATTTTTAAAAAAGGGGTCAACAAAGCTCAAAAAATGGGTCAAAACAATCGTAAACTTTTTATACATCTATCTAGTCTATTCTATTGTGCATATATCGACCATATTTAAAAAAGAAAAAAAAAAAATTCAAGATAGTATTACCATATTATCCATCACAAAAGAAAAATAAAGTTAAATATATGTTTTGCAAGGGTATGATTGGGCATGTGTTTGGTCTCCTGTAGCCTCTCCTCCCCATTGCAGCAGCCAGCAGTACCCCAATCAACTTTGCAAGCCTTTTGTGCATAGCAGTTACTCGGCCTCCATTATACTTTCAGCTTAGATTGTCTCTGCACATAACAACATATTTGCTCATTACTCATTAGCATCAGTAATAGCAATTGTTTGAACACAAAAAAGAAATTCACAAATCATACCAAAGATTACAAACCCATAAATTTCTCTAAAAAATTTAGTTTCAAAACAAAATCAAAATCGAATGTTTTTGCCACAAACGAAAATAAGAGAAAGAAATCATCTATTTGAGATTGCCTTTAAATAAAATGCAAAAACAATTAATCTTGTAGACCAACACAACAGGAAAAAAAAATCCAAGCCAATCGACACCTATTTAGTTGCCTAATATGATTGGTTATGAGGGGTATTAGTCATTTTGTTCTAAAGAATTAATCAGTTGTTACTTCTATAAAACAAAGTTTCTATCAATCTTTCAACAAAAATACATAAATTGGGTAGGTATTTTGGTTAAAAATAAGTGCGTGCATATGGAATGCAAACACTTTATGTCTCCAATGTCTTATATAACTCCAAATATATGTGACGACAAAGAAACCACGTTTTAGAATAAGAAATAAGATACTAAGAGATAGATTCCTAGCAAAAGCACTATGGTTTCATCAATAATCATGAAATATTGCATGCATAATGATTCATGAACAAAACAACAGAAACATGGTTTCTTTCATTTAAGTGATCCTTTCCTGCAATTTTTTGATGGTTTTCTTTTTCTTCTTTTAATTAATATGTTCACTATAGATAACTGATGTGATTAACCAATTGAATTTGTTAATTCTATTCAATAAGTCTGACCCCATTTTACTTCAGTATATTCATTCTTAGATCATTCCAATATGCCATTTTCATTCTAATTATTAAAAAATAGCCACAAAATGTGCAAATAACTGATGTTCCCTCATGCAAGAGATGCAAGTTAAAGCTACAATATTATCATCCATTAGCGCATTTTTCAAAACTAATTAGGGAACTCAAATTAAATTTCTTATCAACCGGTGCATACTAACATCAATTTAAATTACTCTGACTCTTTAACTTCAATCCCTATAGTCCTAATTCTCTTAAAAGTGCTTTCATTTTATAATTGTAATAAGGATTAAAATACATGTAATCTCAACCAAACCACATACGTACCCTGGCCATGAAAATAGAAAAATAAACAGTTTTTTTTTTGTCAATTATACAATAAGCAATCATAATAGACTGAAACCAAAATGAGTAATGATGTTATCGCATAAAAGACCATTTGTACTTAAAATACAACTAATACGAATAATAAATTTTAATAGTAAAAAGAGAATAAGAAAAACACGGTCTCTGCTTTAGTCTTCATTTTCACTTAAAAGTGGTTTTCTTATTCTTTTCTTAATTTTGATGTGATATTCTATCCCCCACATATAGAAAAGATATGAGACACCTAATTAATCTCAACCAAACCACAACCATGAATTACACAGTAACAAAAAGGTAACATAACAAACCCAGTGGGGTAGTTCAGTTGGTCAGGCCTTGGGTTTGCTCCCTAGTGGTCACCAGTTCGACTCCTCACATGGCCAGGCTGCAAGAGATTTATTTCTCTGAATTCCCTAGCCCTGGTGTGGATAACCTACCTTTGACCGGACCGGGGAGGGGATTAGTTGAGGTGCACGCAAGTTGGCCCGGACACCCCTGACCGCCTAACAAAAAAAAAAAAAAGGTAACATTGTTATATTGGTTCTTCAACTTTAATTTTTAAAAGATGTAGTGGTCTCTTCAATTTCATTTATATGCTCTTAACCAATAACTATTAGACAGCTACTAATCTTAATCAATCCAATGACTTTTCCTAACTTGTATTCAACCAAATAGCCTACTTTACAAGTACCAAATCACTAATAAACTTAGAAAGAAGGACATTGAGATACCAACTTGGCCTAAATGACAATTCCTGCATGTGAAGCACATCAGTGAGCCTAAATTAGGTTGTCGAGCGCTCGACAAGTGCATCTGTATATTTGAGAGTTCGACAAGTGCATTTGTATATTTGAGATGCATCTGTATTTTTTTAGTTGCATTTTCTCAACAGGTGCATCTATATATTGAAATGCATCTGCATTTTCTGAGCTGCATCTACATCGGCAAGTTAAAAGAATAATGTCCTAAAGATGTTAGGATAGTGAGACTTATATTCTTTAGTACTTGAAGTCTAAACTGTTCCTGGTTGTAGAATTGATATATGGACAATATCAGATCTGGTAAAACCAGCATGATCTATATCTGCTTAACGTCTAGGATAATCGGTCTAGGATAATCGGTCTCAGATTATCTATGTAGAGACACTAGGAGAAGATCATGGGTGCCAGTATATGGTTCACTGAATGTGACCAAAGTAACAAATACCTATTATGAAGAATTACACACCCGTCAACAGGAAATCATTAAATCTTGATAATACAACTGGTTCCTAAACTTGAGACACATGGTTGTCATGTGCGTTCGGTTGTTATGCTTTGATTGTATCATAAGGCTAGGCTCCTGGAGTTTAGTTAAGGGTTCTGGAATCTCTGGCCAGAGTACTATATGATGGAAACAAGCATCCATGATCGAATGGAATCTATACAAAAGTGTTGGACCTCAAGAATCATGCTAGGGTTGACGAAATTACAAACCCGACCATGATTCAGGAACATAGGATGATAGAGAGATTGTATTGTATTGTAATCGAAGATGGAATAGGTTCTTCTCTCTTCCGGCTAATCCAAGTAGTCATGACACTCTACTTTGCGTCAATTTTGACTTGTGGAGACCTAAGGGTAAAATGATAATTTTACCCATATTAGGTTATTTTGGGAACGTGTCCCAATCCACTGTCGGATTCAATTGAAACCTAAAATGTCACACGCCAATAGGTGTGGGATAATTTTAGAAATAGGGTTGAGCAAAATTAATTAAAGAGTTAATTAATTGGGCTTTAAACTAATTAATGGAAATAGAAATGATGGGCTTTTTAATTAATTAAGTGGTTAATTAATTTTGGGCTAATGAGTTAATTAATTGGCATTGGACTATTGAGCTTATTAATTAATTAAGTGGTTAATTAATTAATATTGGGCTAATGGACTTATTAATTAATTAAAGAATTAATTAATTGATAATAAAATTAAATGTTAATTACCTAGTCAAATGAACCAACAAACTTGGTCCATAAGACTAGGTGGCCAACCCCATTATAGTGGAAAGATGGTTGCCAGTCAATTCTATAAATAAGGCCTTATGTCAAGAAGTTAGACTAATGGAAGTTCCTGTAGAATTCATTCTACGTTCTTTCTATTTCTAAAAGCCACATTCTTGAGAAAGAGAGTTAGCACTCTCATTCTCTAGAGAGTTCAATCCCTCCATCTCCTCCTAGCTTGGACAAATTAGAGATCACACAGCTTATGGATTAGTACTTTGATGGGCTTCTAATCAATAAAACAAGCTACGAATCCTCCTTGGATAAATCATGTTTTATTACATCATATTTCAATCTGAAGCATGATCATATGAATTTTTATTTCCGCTGCATTTATATGATCAATTTCCAACAGTGGTATCAGAGCCTACTTCAATTAATTGTTGTATGTGCAATATGATGATTTATTGTTTGGTTCTTGTTTTTGCGTTACCTTCATGTATATGTATGATTTTTCTGGGTTATTCTATGTTTATATATATGTTATGGGTGCTGCTGTTTAGCCCAAATTAATTTATTAATAGCCTGAACACTTTAAAAACAATGTAATTTCATACTCTACCATAATGTAAAATGACCAATTAAGACATGCTAATTAACTAATTACAAAAAAAAAAAAACCATTTCAGTTCTTGCATTGATGACTTCAAAGCAAAGCGTGACGAGTTCTTCTTCTCCTAACTTTCCTAGTCTTCCGAGCACCTCGAGCTCGAACAATGAATCAATATAGGCAGCCCCCATGGGACTCACCATCTCCTCATTCACATTCCCACTAATTTTGAGAAACTCCTTTCGATTTCTTATCAGCGGAACCAAACACTCCATATGTTTCTTCCTCGATCAGTCTCCTTCGTTTCCTTCACCTGCTGCCGGAACAACAAAGTCAACACGGGGAGGAAATCCGGGAGCTTTGGCGTTGTCATCATCATAACGTCTTTCAATACGTTCTCGATGTGTTTGATTCTCTTCTCTGAGATTTTCGCTCCGAAGCAACGACATATGAGGATGCTGCAGATGGTGAGTCTGCCATGACCTCGACAACCCCTTCATGTGGTACTCCAGGGCCCAGTTTCGTATCCAGTTGCACCGGCGAATCCTCGCCGAGTTTATCAACTCAGTGACAAAGTTCCAGCGCATGGTCCACCAGAGCGGGCCATACTCGGCGGAGTTGATGGCGCACTTGCCCATACAAAAGAGAAGTCGGATGGGGAGTCGGCGGGGCAACGTCATGGACGTCTAGATTGGTCGGGGGAGGCCCCGTATTGTTGGGTGAGTGGGGAAGGATGAGGGAGTCTCCTGGGAGTTAATTTACAGGAAAAAAATTAAGAATGAAAAGAAGAAAAAAGAAAGAAGAGCAAGCAAAGAAAAAGAGAAAGAAAAGCTGGAAGGGTTGGGTCTGTGCGCTTGTGGGGATGATTTTTTTTTTTTTTTTTTTAACTATTAAATCTATTGCAGGAGAGAAAAAAAAAAAGTAATAGAAGGAAGAATAAGGAAGGAGGAAGAGGTATTTTATTTAATGAAGATATCTCAAAAGGTGATGGTGTTGGCGTTGGGTGGTGATGGTGGTGATGGGTGGTGTTGGCGTTGGCGTTGGCGTTGGGTGGTAGTGGTGATTGTGAGACCCTGTATTTTTCAAGTTTTATTTTGAGAAGTTATTTTAAAGATTTTGGAAATTTATTTGAGAAATAAAAGGTTTTGGGTAAATTTTTAATTTTGTTTTAATTTGGACTTAACCCGAAAGTTGACTTTTAAAATTAATGTGTTTTTGGTTTTGAATTTGAACTCTTTGGATAGGTCTTGAGCCCACGAGAACGTAGAATCGAAGCACGTGTAAATTAAGGTCACAGTTTGAGGGTTATGAACGTGCGAACTTAGGGGCATTTTTGTAATTTCATGTGGAAGGGTTTTAAAACCAAAAATCAAAATTTATATCTCATTTCTCTCTCTCTCTCTCTCTCTCTCTCTCTCTCTCTCTCTCTCTCTCTCTCTCTCTCTCTCTCTCTCTCTCTCTCTCTCCGCGTCTCTCTCTCGCCCCTTCATCTCCGCCGCGCCTGCCACCAACACGTCTAGCTGTGGCTGGCGATGGGACCGGCCCAAATAGTCTCACCTTTCCTTCCTCTTTCTTCCCCTAGCCTCCGTTTAGTCTAGAAATTTCCCCAAACCTGAGACCCAGTTCGGCAAGTTGGAGCTCCGGCGGTGACGCGACGTTGCCGACGATTTCGTGATTCAGCTCCGGCCTAGAATTGATCCTCTCATCAAACCAGTCACGATGGTACCCTCTGATTGTCCATCGGAGTTCGCATGGCGACGAATCGAGGCTGTGAAGGCCGGCGGCGGAAGCCGCCGATTTCGGCCGTTTCTGGCAATATTTGGCCGTTGACCCAATTTTGAGAAACAATCCTCTAGGTATGGGCTTCCTTTTCCCTAAGGTGTGGATGACCAATTTTGAGAAATTGGAAGTTCGATTTTAGGTCTTTTACTTATTTCGAATTTCTTGAAATTAGACTTGAATTTGAGTTGTTTTTGTGCAATTGAAGGTTCCTTTGTGCAATTAGAATTGATTGGAGTTGAATTTGGGTGTTTTCCAGGTCGTGCCGCCGCTGCTACCGTAGGTTCCGCCACTTGTGGCGGCAGGTTGGTGGTTAATTATTCTGTTTCTGCCCAATTGAACCTCCAAGAGAACCTCCGAGGTTGATTGGATTTTGGATCAATCACGTGAACAGGTGATGATGGTGTTGTAAGGACAACTTAGGAATTTCTCGAATGAACATGTGGGATCAGGCTAAGCTCTGGAGTTTAGGTAGGGGATCTAGGGAACCTTTGACTGCAAATTTGATTGTATTGAATCTTTGTTAAAAATGCGATATGTGTGTTAATACATGACTTATATGAATTATATGAATTACTTGTACATGACATGAATTAGTAAATTATTATATATAATTATGTGCATTTATTTGAATGTGAAGCATAATTCATTGAGAATTGAAGTTACGGTGGTGAGAAGGGATTGAAGATTTAAATTATGTTATTTAAATTTCATAGTGTGTGCGGGGAGTGAAACTACTTCAGCAGAAACTGATAAAATGATCTAAACCGGTCTCAAGGCGCATTGGGACCTTCGATTGCGTATCGAAGTTGGGATATCTTGCACTTTAATTACGGATTAAAGTGAAGATGTGCATTGCAATTTATATTTCAAAATGCATCGACAGTTAATTCGTATAATAGAGCATTCGAGGCCGCAATAGTAAAATGCATGGTATGGGACGTGTAAGCCTGTTTGTTCTATTATATTGATGAACTCTTTATCCATATTATGAGGCTTAAAACGAGGAAGTGCAGCACAACATTCATGTATTAATAAGATTATTATATTATATATTATCTGCTCCATGTTGTATGTTTCATTGAGCTTCAATATAATTAGTTTTGCATAATAAGGTTGATTGTCCCTACTGAGCCGTTGATTAGAGCTCACCTCCTCATAGACTATGCAGGTACTGTAGCGAGAGATAGTGCTAAGCTGACCGAGAGTAGTTATTGTGAGTAGACTTGAAACGAGTCAGAAGTTAAGTTTAATTTTGAAACTGTGAAGGTTGTAAAGCACAGAAGTATGACTTATGTTGTCAATTAAGCTTGAACTCAGTTTATGGTATAATAATAGTACGAAGTTCTTTTCTATTTTTTTTTTTTTCCGTCACATTCTGGTTATAGAACTTAATTTTATAATTAGAGTGTGATTTACATCTTAATCCGAAATTAATTTTTAATCCCGGATTGGAGCGTGACAATGATGGTGTTGGGTCTGTTTGTTGGGTATATAAAGGAATATGTTGAGTTTTTGTTGGGTATAATATTTCAATAGGGGTGTTTTTGGAAAAGTTGTTGGGTACAGTAGTAAATTTTTTAAATTTTGATTTTGAAGTTGGGTGTAAAGAGTATGGTGGGGATAAAAATAAATTAATTTGATCTAAATAGCAGCACTCATATGTTATTAGTTTACTAACATGGTAGGTATAATTAGAATAAAGTTTAATCATGCAAGGAAGGTGAGAATTGACAATTTTGGACCTCAAAGGGTTTGCCTTTTTTTTTTTTAGAAAATTATGCAATGTTCGTTATTATTTTTCTACATATTTTGAATGTCAATATGATGTAGAATGAGTTAAAGTTTAATTTAGGTGATCTGTTCACTTAATAAACTTGATTAATTTCACTTTCAGTGATCGGACCCCAATTTTTGGTTTATGTGATCCCTCACGAACTAGTCAAAAAAACACAACTCAGACGGTTCAGTAACGAAAGTATGAAACTCCAGATTGACTTCTAAAAACCAAAAATCACTTCTGTGAACAACACAAATCAAACACACCAAGGATCAAGTGACGTCCTATACACTCAGAGGACCCATCACAGTAGGCATCCCAGTGTTATCCATAACTACAGTGGTGTGTGATTAGCTAGATAATTATATAAGGCATATATCAATTTCAAGCATATAGCTACAGTACAGATTTGTGTTTAAAAGTTGAGTGAGTCAGTAAACATAACAACACAAATAAGAAAGACAGATGCACACAATATGTTCACCCAGAAAAACCACAAAGGGTAAAAACTGGGGGTCTATCCAGCTGACCAGGCAATCCACTAAATGAGAAGTTCAATACAAAGGGAGCACACAACACACAAGCTCAATCACTAAGTCCTAGACTAAGTGGCAGCTTTCTTACCCCTTTGTGCAACTTCCATAAGCAAGGCAATCGGTCATTCATGAAGAAGGCAGCTCCACTCCAAGCTCATCAACCCATGGCACCAATTCGCACCAAGCCCAGTAGATTCATCAATGCATGAACATGATATGCCAATGTAGGATTCTTAAAAAGAAGATCAACCTTCTCAAGCTAGAGGCATGAAAAGGTTGATATTGAATCCTTCAACTAAAATCTAAAATGAATGTGTTTGAAGAATATATAAGAAGATTTAAACACTCAAACCCATTTAGAATTTTAGATGAAACAAAAACAAGTTCAGAAAATCTTTTTGATTTTTCAAGAATTAAAAGATCATTTTCTGAAATGTTAAAGATGAGCACCTAACCTGAAAAATACCCAGGCATGAAACCCGAAAAATACACACCCAAAATGCTCATACGCCCCAGCGAAAAGATCTGAACAGAATCCCCATATACCCGTACACACCCACGCAACTTTCATGTTTGCCCAAAGCCACGTGGAAGCCAATCAATGGCTGTCCACAAGAGAAGAATGAGGGGCATATTCTCTTTGTCATAGAGGGGTATCCTAGTATTACTAAGGATAGGAATGAGGAGCTGTAAAAAGGAATTTTTCTTTATTTTGCAAAAATCAGAAATGGGGAAGATGATGAATAGTGCTGATGTGTGACGGTGTGTGGCGTGAATGGCAAAGATGCAATCAGATCTGATTGCTACAGTAGGGGAACCAAGCCATGTGCAATGCACATGCATGTTTAGTAAGAAACAGAACATGGGCTTTCAATGAAATGGGCTTAAAAAGTAAAACCCGAAATGGACCCACTGTAGTGACTGTGACTTAAGTATCAACCACTGTACGTGAAAAACATTGTTCTTTATGATCAGTGAATGACTAGTCAAATAGACAAAAAAACTGATATTTTCATGAAATGAATGAAGTGCAGTATACCTTGAGTCTTTGTTCATTCTTGACTTCTTCAATACAGCTGAACTTGACCTTAATCTAGCCTAGAGCTTGTGAGTGATTAAATAAAAATAAATACAAATGTTTTGACAAGGAAAATAGCCAATATAACAAATCCTAGAAACTAACAATCTCCCCCTTTGGCTTTCCTTGACAAAACATCAGCCCATTCACCTCACAAGACTCTCAACACTCAGCCCAACACTATGTTTTAATGTACCTGCAAGAAGAAGTACTTGCACAACACAAAATATGATAGTACAGCAGCCAATGCAATTTAAGCATAGCAAGCAATGTAGATTAAACCAATACATTCTCCCCCTTTTTGTCATGGAAAGACAAAAGGACATACATAAAAAAGAAGAGTGAAGTGCAAGAAAGCATAGAGTTGGAAAATGTGCAAGAAAAATCAATGGCAAAATGATCAAAAAAGAACTGAAGTAAATGTCATAACTTCCCTGAAAGTTGAACTCCCCCTAAAGACGAACTCCCCCTAAAGACTAACTCCCCCTAAGTTCTAACTCCCCCTAAATTCGAACTCCCCCTAAATTCGAACTCCCCCTAGGACTGATAACCGGCAGCAGCAGTAGCAGCGTCTCTGTACCGGGCTTGCAGAATATAGACATATAATATGAGGGGCAGCTAGAGAAGAAAATAGGCAAGCAAAAAAGATTGAAATGCCCTTCAATGAACAGTAAGCCAAAGAGCTGAATGGTCGTGTTAAAATGACTGTATGTGACGACTGCAGACTAGTCAAAATGGACAAAGTTCGTACTGAACAGAACTGGGAAATAAAGCAGTCATGGAATTTGACGAAAAGAGAGAGGAATCCTAGAAGAGTTGGAAGCAATGACACACAAGAAAAATCTACGAGTTAGATGTGCTTCAGGGATTTTATTTTTGAAAAAAAAATTTGACAAAACAACAAACACAATTGAAAAGAATTAACCACCAATGTCAACACTCTAAGAGATATGAAAAATGAAAATTGCAAAATTTTGTGCAAGAAAATAAGCATAGTTGGGAAATAGGGAGGTCAATGCTAGCATTCAAGACTTGTTCAAGATGGAAAAACAATGTCAAAGACAACCAAAGAGGTTAAATAAGTTTCATCCACAACAAGAGATTAGAATTTAATCACTCAAGAGAATTTCTAATTTGGGAACAAATGTTGAAAGCAAAGTTTTTCAACTCATGACAATGGCTATGAGAAAATTATTTTCATTTGTTTTGTTTAGGCACATCCCAAGTTAAGTGCAATGATTTGGTCCAATTTTGCGACTCTTTACCCTAGAACACCATAAAAACACCTTATTTCTCCCTAGGGCCGTGACTTCTTTGGTCACACTTCCTCTTTTTTTTGTTATTTTGTATGGTGCACATTTGTTCAAATGAGGAAAGTTTAGCTGAAGATTAGTCACAAATGAGGAATTATATTGAAGGGCTAAATTGCATCCTCAAACAAATTGTCTTTGAAAAGCATTTAACAAGTTTGATTGATTATGACAAAGTGTTAAAAAAAATCTCAAGGCTAACATTTGACAAGAAGGAGGGATTATGATTATTGACATGACTCATATTATGCAAGAACCTTTTTGAATATCAAAGAGAGTGTGAAAAATAATGTTAAGACCTTTCAAAGTGGTTATTTTCTTTAAAAGAAAAACTACTTAACCAAATAAAAGAAACTTAAACAATGAAGCACATTTAACTACAAGGAATTATGCATGTGTACAAATGCCAATTGACTTCCGAAGACTAATGTGCTTTGGATTCTCTAGAGCTTTTGTAAAGATGTCTGCAAGTTGTTGTTCGGAAGGAACAAAAGTCAAAGTAAGAGTTCCACTCTCCACAAGATCTCGAATGAAATGATGTCTTATGTCAATATGCTTGGTTCTAGTATGTTGCACCGGGTTCTTGGAGATATCTATAGCACTCATGTTATCACAATAGATGAGAAAAGTTTTCTCATCAATTCCATAATCGGCTAACATTTGTCTCATCCAAATGAGTTGTGTACAACAACTCCCTGCTGCTATGTATTCAGCTTCAGCAGTCGACAAAGAGACAGAATTCTGCTTCTTGCTATGCCAAGACACTAAGTTATTCCCAACATAGAAAGCACCACCCGAGGTGCTCTTCAAATCATCACTACACCCAGCCCAATCGGAGTCACTAAATCCAACCAATTTAGTGTTGGTATCATGGGTATACCACAACCCATAGTCAAGAGTCCCACTTACATATTTGATGATTCTTTTTGTTGCAAACAAATGGGATTCTTTGGGATCACTTTGGAACCTAGCACACACTCCTACCGCAAACGATATGTCCGGTCTACTAGCTGTGAGGTAGAGGAGACTTCCTATCATGCTTCTATACAAGGTTTGGTCCACTTGCTTACCACTTGGATCCCTATGAAGTTTGGAGCTTTTACTCATTGGAGTAGTAGCCACTTTGGAAGACTCAAGCCCAAACTTTTTGACCAAGTTTCTAGCATACTTAGATTGGGAGATAAATATCCCACTATCTACTTGCTTAACTTGCAGCCCTAAAAAGAAATTCATTTCACCAACTAGACTCATTTCAAATTCACTAGACATTACATCAATGAATCTCTTAACATGAAAATCTGAAGTTGAACCAAAGACAATATCATCCACATAAACTTGAGCAATCAAGACATCATTTTTCAACCTTTTTACAAATAGGGTCTTGTAACCCGACCCTCTTTGATACCCATTGGACAACAAGTGATGAGAGAGTCTCTCATACCAAGCTCTTGGAGCTTGCTTCAGCCCATACAAGGCTTTCCTCAATTTATATACACCATCTCTCATGTGAGGATCCTCAAAACCTTTTGGTTGTTCTACAAAAACTTCCTCATTCAAGTAACCATTTAAAAACGCTGTTTTAACATCCATTTGATATAATTTGAACCTAAGATGACATGCAATGGCACAAAGCAACCTAACGGACTCAAATCTAGCAACGAGTGCAAAAGTCTCATCAAAATCAATACCCTCTAATTGAGAGTACCCTTGAGCAACATGCCTAGCCTTGTTTCTAACTACATTCCCAAATTCATCAGATTTATTTTTGAAGATCCATTTGGTTCCAATGACATTTGTGTTGGCTGGTCTCTCTACAAGAGTCCACACTTGGTTTCTCTCAAATTGGTTCAATTCCTCATGCATTGCACTCACCCATTCCTTATGATTGAGTGCTTCTTTGACATTTTTAGGTTCAACAATGGACACATAGCACACATGAGCAAGTTCATTTGCCATTTGTTTTCTAGTCCTAACTGGCTGGTCTAAAGAACCTAGAATTACATCTTCACCATGGTTACACCTCACCCATCTTGGTTTTTCAGATCTGTCACTCAGGGTTTTGTCATTTTGTTCGCTCTCTGACTTATCAAACTCAACAATTTTTGAGTCATCAGTAGGTTCATCACTGCTTGACTTGGACTCTTCTTTAACCAATTTATCCTCTTTAGGATCAGATTGTGGGAACAATCCATCATTATCTGCAGCCATTTCAATAGATACATCATGATCATCTATTTTCACATTTATGGATTCCAACATAGAATTTGTTCGCAAATTGAAGACTCTAAAAGCTCTACTGTTGGATGA
>QANW01003833.1:1202521-1267985 GCA_003254865.1 Dryas drummondii
TCCCTTTCATCCATTTCAAGTTCCATCTCAAAGGTTTTAAGCTTTCCTACCAATTTACCAATTTTGAGTTCATCCAAATTTTGGACTTCTTGTATTGCATGCTTCTTAGATTGAAATCTCTTAGGTAGAGATCTAAGAACCTTTTGGACAATGGTAGACTCCTCATAAGGTTTACCTAGGGACATGGCTTCATTTGTGAGGGCTTCCAACCTTTCATAGAACTCGGAAAATGACTCGGACTCTTTCATCCTAATTTCTTCAAATTTGGCATGTACCATTTGAAGCTTAAGTGACCTAACTTGTTTGTCCCCCTCATGAACAACCCTAAGTTTGTTCCAAGCTTGCCTAGCCGTGACACAATGTTGTATGTGTGCAAATTGTGAGGAAGACAGTGCAGTGACAATAGCATTTCTAGCCTTCTTGTTGGAGCTAGAGGCCGTGACTTCGGCAAAAGACCATTCGGACCTAGGCTTAGGAGTTTCAATCCCATCAACAGTTCGTGTGGGAGGAATCCACTCAACAGTGAGATACTCATATGCCAACTCGTCATAGGCATCAAGAAAAATTTCAAATTTTTCTCTCCAAGCAGCGTAGTTGCTGCCATCAAAGAATGGAGGAGAGTTGCAAGATCCTGCAACGCGATCTCTTTCCATCTAGACACACCTAGAAAACAAAAAACACCCTAGGATCTCTTTATTTGCTTTTAGAGTAGCGCTCTGATACCAATTTAAAGTTTAATTTAGGTGATCTGTTCACTTAATAAACTTGATTAATTTCACTTTCAGTGATCGGACCCCAATTTTTGGTTTATGTGATCACTCACGAACTAGTCAAACAAACACAACTCAGACGGTTCAGTAACGAAAGTATGAAACTCCAGATTGACCAGGCAATCCACTAAATGAGAAGTTCAATACAAAGGGAGCACACAGCACACAAGCTCAATCACTAAGTCCTAGACTAAGTGGCAGCTTTCTTACCCCTTTGTGCAACTTCCATAAGCAAGGAAATCGGTCATTCATGAAGAAGGCAGCTCCACTCCAAGCTCATCAACCCATGGCACCAATTCGCACCAAGCCCAGTAAATTCATCAATGCATGAACATGATATGCCAATGTAGGATTCTTAAAAAGAAGATCAACCTTCTCAAGCTAGAGGCATGAAAAGGTTGATATTGAATCCTTCAACTAAAATCTAAAATGAATGTGTTTGAAGAATATATAAGAAGATTTAAACACTCAAACCCATTTAGAATTTTAGATGAAACAAAAACAAGTTCAGAAAATCTTTTTGATTTTTCAAGAATTAAAATACCATTTTCTGAAATGTTAAAGATGAGCACCTAACCTGAAAAATACCCAGGCATGAAACCCGAAAAATACACACCCAAAATGCTCATACGCCCCAGCGAAAAGATCTGAACAGAATCCCCATATACCCGTACACACCCACGCAACTTTCATGTTTGCCCAAAGCCACGTGGAAGCCAATCAATGGCTGTCCACAAGAGACGAATGAGGGGCATATTCTCTTTGTCCTAGAGGGGTATCCTAGTATTACTAAGGATAGGAATGAGGAGCTGTAAAAAGGAATTTTGCTTTATTTTGCAAAAATCAGAAATGGGGAAGATGATGAATAGTGCTGATGTGTGAAGGTGTGTGGCGTGAATGGCAAAGATGAAATCAGATCTGATTGCTACAGTAGAGGAACCAAGCCATGTGCAATGCACATGCATGTTTAGTAAGAAACAGAACATGGGCTTTCAATGAAATGGGCTTAAAAAGTAAACCCCGAAATGGACCCACTGTAGTGACTGTGACTTAAGTATCAACCACTGTACGTGAAAAACATTGTTCTTTATGATCAGTGAATGACTAGTCAAATAGACAAAAAACTGATATTTTCATGAAATGAATGAAGTGCAGTATACCTTGAGTCTTTGTTCATTCTTGACTTCTTCAATACAGCTGAACTTGACCTTAATCTAGCCTAGAGCTTGTGAGTGATTAAATAAAAATAAATACAAATGTTTTGACAAGGAAAATAGCCAATATAACAAATCCTAGAAACTAACAATGAGTATGAATTTTATGAGAATTTTTCTGTAATTTTATGGTACCCGAAAAGATGCCAAAACGCAAAAACAGTGCGCGAAAGGGTGTAGGAGGATAGTCGAAAGTGGCCGGCCGGTGGGGCAACGACCGCCATCGTGCATGGAGGAGCTTTGGGGCTGCAAGGAAGCCTTGGGACGTGCTGGTCAGCTGGGGTGGCTGGAGTTGTTGACTCCTAGTCATGCTCCTTGATTTTTGGTTTCCATTATCCATAATCCCTTGTATTTTGGTTTTGGTTTATCATGTTCCTTATTTTGTGCTATTATCCATTTCTATTATCTATATTAATTTATGGCTTATTCGCGCCAATGCCCCCTGAAAGTAACTTCGATTTTCAATTTGCCCCCTGAAACTTCATTCCTCCCACTTTGCCCCCCGAACTTTACAAAATACTATATTCCGTCATGTCCGTCTATAGATCCGTCAAAGCAGCTGACGTGGAGGGGCAATTAGGTCTTTTACCTGATACAAAGCTGAATCAGACTGACAAGATGCCAAATCAGCTCCACATGAGCATTAAGTGGGACCCCTTTGAATATCTCTCTCTCTCTCTCTCTCTCTCTCTCTCTCTCTCTCTCTCTCTCTCTCTCTCTCTCTCTCTCNCTCTCTCTCTCATCCTCTTCCTTTTGAAACTTCTTTTGAATATCCCAATCTTCAAACCCAGTCGTTGGCCCCACCAGCAGCAGCTCCTCTTTCCGATGCACCACCCCACCCAGCAGCACCTTCGGGTAATTCGTCGCCGATTATGGAAGTTGCCGACCTCCGGTCGACTCTGATCTGGGCTCCTCATGCTCTCCTCCCTCCCCACCCCTTTTTTATTCTGACACTTCCAAAGCTCCTCAGCAGCAGCGGACTCATCAAGAAAAGAAAGCTGAAAACCCCAAAATCCCCAACTTTTTTTTTCCTCTCTCTCTCTCTCTAAATACTAACAAACAAAGGCAGATATTTAGGACTCTCCGCCAACCCCACTGGCCACCCAACCTGTAAACTCGACCCGCCAACCATTGTTTCACCTGAAAACTCCTGGTGCTGTCCTGCCTCAAGACCCATCCCAACAGCAAACCCACCACCCCAGTCCTGCCGCGGACTACCCATTAACCCAAATCATGAACCCGACTCGGTTCGCACATCCCCATCACATTCGTCTTCTTCGCGGTCCATGTTCAGGATCCCATTCTCCCCGGGCAGTCTCTCTCCGGTCATGGACTTCACACCCACATGGGTTTGATCCAGGACCTAATTGCCGACGAGGGAGTGATCGGGGAGGAGACCCAGAGCCTGAGACAAAGCCAACTTGAGAAACAAAAGCTCATCCTCGATCATACACGTGTCGACGACAAAGATGAAGACCAGAGACGAGGTGGGTTTTTCGAAAGTCGAGTCGTACTTGATTATGGTGTACTGGGGGAAGAGCTTAGCGGGGAGATTGTCGTCGGAGATGGAGGCGTAGTGGGCGGAAGTGGTTGCGGGTGAAGCAGAAGACGCAAATCCATAGCACCGGTTCACTACCCGCTGATTCGTCCAATCTTGAGCTCTCTAACGCTGCCGTTTTGCGACTACCGATCTCCGCTGCCGCTGGACCTTCGAACCGAAACGAGCTGGATCTTCGTCTCTTCATTCTCCGTCCTCTAGGCCATTCCTATGATTTTCAGATTTTGAGCTCTCTTTCTTTCGATTTCAAATTTTTTTGTGCGATGGAAAGAGAAAGTGGAGGAGGTTGAGGTTTCTAGAGAGAAAAAAGTTGTGGTTTTTGAAAGAGAGGAGGTTTGGGTGGGAGAGGGGTGCGACAGGGTCGGGGGGAGGGGTGGGGGAGGAGAAGCGGGTGACCTCGGTGGGGGCTGGGTAGAGGGTTTTTTTTTTCTTTTAATTTTTTTTTTTATTTTTAAGTTTTGCTTATGCAGCGAAAAAGACCTAATTGCCCCTCCACATGGGTTTGATTCAACTTTGCATCAGGTAAAAG
Organism: Dryas drummondii; assembly: GCA_003254865.1. Lineage (NCBI taxonomy): Eukaryota > Viridiplantae > Streptophyta > Magnoliopsida > Rosales > Rosaceae > Dryas > Dryas drummondii. The sequence goes on from QANW01003833.1 coordinate 1,206,593, forward strand.
ACCTAATTGTCCTTCCACGTAAGCGTCACGTCAGCTGCTTTGACGGATCTATAGACAGACATGACGGAATATAGTATTTTGTAAAGTTCGGGGGGCAAAGTGGGAGGAATGAAGTTTCAGGGGGCAAATTGAAAATCGAAGTTACTTTCAGGGGGCATTGGCGCGAATAAGCCTTAATTTAATAATAATGTATTATTAGCAAGGGTTTAAATTTTGAAATTTTTGGCTAAATTTCGCCTAAAATTTTGATTTTTAGGGGTTTCGAAATTTTAACATATATTCGTTCAAATTTCGTGATATTTCGTCGAAATATTTGAAATTTTGCGAAATTTTGAACACTCTTCAAGGCAAAAAAAATTTTAATTTGAGAGCTTACGCTTGCTTAGAAACTAGTTCACTTGCACACTCGCACTACAGCATTTCCATATTCAAGGCAAACTCGCTTCTAGGCAAACTCGATCTGCAGCGCCGCACCGATTCTCTCTCTCTCTCTCTCTCTCTCTCTCTCTCTCTCTCTCTCTCTCTCTCTCTCTTTTCATCGGCGTTCGCTGTGTTCTATTTCTGACTTTTCTCTATCTTCTCAACAACTCCGGCTAACTCGAAGCATCTGGCCACCTCAAATCCACTTCAACCTCCGATCATTGAGAGGGATTTGCTAATTTGTGCTTAACCCCAGAAATTTTCAGAAACTCAGAGAAATAGCAGTAGAGAGGAAATAGAGAAGGGAAGCGTGACTTTTTCTCTTTGGGCTCTCTGTGTTGTTTTGGGTATTTCTGAAATTAAAATTTTAGGCTTAATTGAATAATTTTGGAATTGATTGTATGATTTTGGGTTGATGTTGACATTTTATATATTTGATTGTATAATTTGTATAATTTTGGAATTAATTGTATAATTTTGGGTTGATTTTGATTTGTATGATTTTGGGTTAATTTTGAATCTTTAATCATATAATTTTGGAATTGATTGTATAATTTTGGGTTAATTTTGATTTGTATGATTTGTGTAATTTGTATGATATATAAATATTAATATAGAAGATGAAATTGGTGATATGATATGAAATTGGAATTGGTATGATTTTTTAATAATTAATATGAAATTTGTATGATTTGTTAATAATATCTAATATGCATCATGTATGAAATTGCCGAATCACTACAAGAAAATTGAACAATGGCAACCTACTTTTTACCAACTCTTTTGGACACTAAGCAACCATTTAGAGTTGCACAAGGGATTACCAACGCTGCAGCAACACTTAAGCCAAAGGATGTAGGGGTTGGGGTCCCTAAAAGGTGTCTGCACCGCCTGTTTTGGTAAGGTTGCTTGAGTACAGTGATTTGCTTTTATTATGCAACCATTACAAGTTAGTTTGAAAATTAGTTTGATTGTGATAACCAACCAATGTAGTTAGTCCCTTAATCCATTTCAAAAATATAATTCAATTTGCATTTCAAATATCTAGTGCTATCCTTTCAAAGGGTTGTTTAACTAAATAAATAATTAAAATTGAAATTTTCAGGTTTTTTTTTTTTTTTTTGTTGAATGTATATGAAAGTGCTGGATAGCAGTGGTTACCTAATACTATTGTTCCATATGATCTACATGTTCGTACCTCAAGTAAACCCAGTTTTTCAATTTACTATTGTTCCATATGATCTACATTGCATATATTCACACATCAAAGCTGTTTTAGCAACTGCTAACTCAGAATTAAACCAAAAGATACTTCATATATATATATGTAAGATTACATTACATGATAGGTTCCATAAGTGTGATCAGTTGTACAAAAAATACATTCAGTCAAACTAGCTTAAAGAGACAAAAAAAAAAANAAAAAAAAAAAAAAAAAAAAAAAAAAACACCTAACTTAACAGAACCTTTACTTCCTTCTAACTTGACCCCCCCTAAGTCACAAGCATGTGCATCCATATCTGCCAGCTTCCTACTGTCAACTACAATCAAAACAAAGCTAATAGGAAACCAATGCAATGCAAAGCAATAGGCAAGTCATACGCAAAGCAATGAAACTTAAGGGTAACAATGACAGATTGATACTCACAAAGATGAAGGCAATTAAAGGACCTATATAAACTTGTTCTTGCTTATCAATCATCTCATTTCCTGAAATAAGATGTACAATGCTAACAGTAAACATCTAAAAAAAAAGAGAAATCATAAAGAAAGTTGGACCATTACAAAGAAACACATGCAAAAGAACTGAGCATGATTTTGGGGCTGTTTCTCTTGTTCTCCTTTTCTTCTTTTCTACTACATCTTCTTTGGGATTAAGTCTCAAAGAATGTTGAACAATTTAAATTCAGTTTTCGTATTGAATTCAGATACTCAGCCCAAAAAATTAACTTGAACNATTAACTTGACATCTATATACTAAATAATGTCATTATGGAAACAAAAAGTCTGGTCATCGGGAGTGAGAGCAAACAGAGTTGATTGGAGGGACACAATTATGCACCAATTTAACAAAGAAACATCACATCATCATTAACCATGAGGTGAGCTACCAGAGAGTACTACTTGATCAAACCTTGATCCCATGGAATGTGAATTATGATAGTGATGACTATCAATCTTTATGCCTTACAAGTTATTGAATCAACTAGTTGACTCTAAAACACTTGCTATGTGGTCTTATACACTATTATAATCCTTGATAATTTTTTATATTTACAGAATTTGAATAATGTGAAACTTAAGAGTAACAATGGCAGATTGATACTCACAAAGATGAAGGCAATTAAAGGACCTATGTAAACTTGTTCTTGCTTATTAATCATGCCATATCCTGAAGTAAGATGTACAATGCTAACATTAAAAGGAAACACAAAGCTGTACCTGCTAAAAAAGTCACCCAAGACAAGTAAAGTCATCCAAGCCACCACCAACAAGAGCATAGTGCGAAGCACAAAGCGGTACCTGCTAAAAAAAGAAGGAAAAAGATTATGGTAATCGGAAGAGGTAAAACCGGTTAAGAAAATCAAGAAAACATCACACTATTCAAGATGCAAAAAAAGAAAAACACAAATGATGGCATAATTACTTCAAGCTTTGCAGAATCTTGAATGTTGTTGACTTAGAATCTCATTGTCAACAAACCCTGTTGCCAAAGCAATTTTGGCTTCTTCTTTGCCTAACAAAAGAAGCATCAAACAATAAACATACTCTTATGTCATCCTCATCACCACATATATACCCAAAACTGAAATAAAATTCCTACTTCCTCTGCATATGCTTATCCCAAATAGAAATTAAAAACTGAAACCTTGCACAAATCATACCCCAAAACTGAAACCCAAAAATCAAAATAGAAATTTAAAAACTCAGGATAAGATTTCCGTACCTCAAGCAAGCACAATCAACAGCCTATACAACATTTGAGTTAGGTTGTTGTATCCTGTAAGGGACAAGTCAAGTGATTGATCTACTGCACTAGTTTGTGGTCATACTCATACCAAACCGCAAAGGGCTTGAATCACCATAAACAGAGCAAAATTTTTGTGATCGTCACTTTGCTGCTCGGGGAGAAATTTATTGTTTTTATTATATAAATTGTATTTTCTCCAACACCCAATGTACTTTTTTTTGGTCGAAACCCAACATACTCTGAAGTCTAAATGATGAAAAGTAAAGGACATTGGAGCTCAAAGCATCGAGATAACCTTGAAAAGGATAAAAGGTTAAACCAAAGAATAAGCAATACATATCAAGACAAAATTAATAAGCTTAAGAAGGCAGATAAAACTTAAATCAAAGGAAAATCTAACTCGAAAACGTTTTAATTAAGCACATGAGAAAGCCTTAAAGCAGCTTCTCAATTTCAGGACCTTCAATATACCTTCATTTAAGAGGCAAAAACCTGAAAGAGAATGGGAAGAATATAGTGTTACCAAAAGTCATTGCATGAACACTCCCCGTTACTAAAATGGTGGAATCTATTGGCATCTCGAACAACAATGTCCCTCTTCACAATACTGCTTATGAATTTCAATACAGTATGACAATCTCCACAAACACGAAGATTTTTGACTATCCGGATAGCTGTCCCTGGAACAGCCTTAAGCAGCCCATAAGCCACAGCCAACCTCTCACTATGCCAAAATAGCTGCCTTTCCTTTTCCTGCTGCTCCATATCATGCAAAACAAAGCTACTATCAGGAACATAGCCTCTTCTCCTCATCTTTGCATCCAACTCCTTAAGCAAACTGAAAATCTCATCCTTCATAGGATGATATGTCTCTCCAGCATAAAACACTTCTCTTTCCTTTCCAATGTCAATGGAACTATAACCTGGCTTCTTCTTTACTTCTCTAGCTACCATCAACTTTCTCACCTTTGCTACATTTTCCCACATACTGGCACCAGCATAGACATTAGATAACAGTATATAAGTTGAAGGGTCTTCTGGGTTTAAGCTTAAAAGATGATTAGCAACCCTGATTCCCATTTGGGTATCTCCATGCTGCTTGGAAGCACTTAATAAAGCTGCCCAAGTGGGTTCATCAGGCTCAAACGGCATTGAATTAATAACATCTGAAGCTTCAACAAGGTGCCCAGACCGACTAAGCAGATCCAAAAGGCATGTGTAATGCTGCAAAGAGGGAACAATTCCATAATCCTCAATCATAGATTTGAAAAGAGTACGTCCTTTGCTAACTAAACCAACATGGCTACAAGCATATATCAATCCAATAAAGGTAACCTGATTTGGCTTTATTCCTGCTGCAACCATCTCATCATATAAAGTCAATGCTTCTTCAGCTCGCCCATGCTGAGCCGCCCCAACAATTATAGAAGTCCAAGAAACTACGTCTCTTCGATGCATTCGACCAAAAATAACCTTAGCAGCTAAAATGTCACTACATTTTGCATACATATCCACTAATGCATTACTAATAAACAAGCAAGACTCATAGCCAAGAGCTATAACTAGGCCATGAACCTGCTTTCCAAGCTCCAATACTGCCAAATTAGCACAAGCTCCCACAGTGCTAGAGAGGACTAATGGGTCTACTATATCCACCCCTTGTCTTCTCATTTCAATAAACAAATAAAACGCATCAACACCATGTCCACTTTGTACCAACCCAGATATCAAAGCAGTCCAAGCAAACAAATTCTTAACCGGTAACCTCTCAAACATTTCTAAAGCATCTGAGTTCCTTCCACTTCTGGCATACCCCGAAATCAGAGCAGTCCAAGAAACCACACTTCTCAATGAAATTGTATCAAAAACTGCACGAGCATTATCGGGTAATCCACATTTTGCGTACATATCAACCAGGGATGACTTAACCACATCGTCGTCACAAAATGGTGATAACAAAAAGCGAGCATGCACTTGCTTGCCTAGTCTAATAACTCCTAAGCTAGAGCAGGCCTTGACAATGCTAGCAAACACAAAATGGTCCGGCTGCAAACAATCAACCTCAAACATAGCGGGGAACATGGAGAGTGTTCGGTGGGGGGTGTTGGCTTGGTTGTGGGCAGTGAGAATTGAAGCCCACGAAACATGGTCTCTGTGAGGCATTTCGTCGGACACGTGGAGCGCGTCTTCGACTAGACCACATTTCCCGTAGCTATCTAAGAGGGTGTTGGGTAAGGGCACGCATAGATGCAGACCTTGTTTGATGATTTGAGCATGTAGTTTTTTGGTGGTATAAGCCGCTTGGCGTCTGGCACAGAGTTTCAGTTGGTGTAGATAGTGAAACACTAGCATTCGTCACCTTATTATAGGCTTATTCTATAAGTCAACTGTTTGGGCATAATTTTGACACCAACCAGGATGGTTGTTGATAGTAAAGAGTTGGTATCAAAATCAGTCGGGCTGCCTAAAGATTGGGCGACATTGTAGATAATAAACTTGGAAGGGGAGTTTCATCAAGCACGTGGTGTGCCGACCACATGAGCGAAATGAGTGGGTGAGTGATGATTAGTCAAGCACACCCCCAAAATAGGTCAAGCTAGCAATGGGCAAGCACACACAGTTGGACGGACGCCGTCAACCAGCGCAAAGAGCTTTCCCGAACTCAATCAAAGCAGCTAGGTGTTGTGATTTTGTTTCAAATGAAGAAGAGATAGTGAGCTTCGTCTGCTTACTTCGTCGACGTAAAATGCATCAACGTGATTGGCTCGACCTCCACCAAAGCTACGGCCTGGGGAAACAATTTAAGACAAAACAAGAAAATTGTGAGATAACTCAGTGAGTGGACAAGTTAAGAAATCGTTCTTTAAAACTTTATGAGTAAAAGTATTTTATAGCACCATATTTAAGAATCCAAATTAACATAAAAAGAAATTTCCTCTTTAAACTTGTATCATAGAAAAATCCTTGAAAAGGGGAATAAAGTTTCACCGTACTCAAACCCGTATCTGCAGACAATGTCCTGGCCACAATCTCGCACATAGAGGTCATTCTGTACGAGCAAGCTCGTATCCTGGCCACAATCCCGTACGGAGGGGTCTCTCCGCACGAGCAGGCTCGTCCGATCAGTATTTGCATTTCAAATCCCAACATTTCCACATCCCAAAATAAATAATCATTTCGATAATCATGCTAGATATAATAAATCCTCTCATAAACAAATTGAATTTAAGACATGCCATTTCCACAAGAATGCACATAGCAAACATAAATTTTTAAAAAATCAAGGTCCACCCACTGTTTACTCCGAACTAAGCCGAATCCTTTCCGAAGTTGATTCCTATTCACGCCCCCTCCTTTGTTTGTTACTCACATCATACTAACAATTCCTCATCAAATCAGTAATTAATCCCATGGCAACTCTATAATTCTCAAATTAATTCCTTAGCCTCAAATCCTCGTCAATTTATTCTCATGATCTAAATTCTATACTTAGCCTTCTCTAACATAAAGCAGCAAATCACCCAAAACAGACAATTCATTAACGGTAGTCTACATTAAACTTCAATACTTATCACTCGCTGTTTATCTACGTAAAAGACCGAAATGCCTTTCACGGCGCCACTGCTCGGATCTCCAATCCGACAGCATAACGACATCGGGAATAAAATTTCCCGAGCCCATGCACCTGTTAAGACCAGACAATCAACAATTTCACAAACCAGAAATACAAATGGGCCGTTAAACGACCGAAATGGGCGGTAACCACCACGCACAGTGGCTGCCCGGCTTTAAACAACACAGAAATTTTCACAGAACTCACCAAACAACCTCATAGGGTCTCCTAGAAGTTCAATTTGGGCAAAATGAGATAACAATCGCTGACCCGCCGCCACAAGTGGCGGAGACAGCGGTGGCAGCGGCGACAGATTCTTAAAAAAATGATTTTTCAACTAAAAATCAACCCAAATTCAACCTAGGCACTTCAATTGGATGAAAAACAACTCAGAAATCACTCAAATAGGCTCAATTCAAGGTAAACCCGAAATGGGGCCAAACCCCATAAATTCAATTTCCTAATTTCACAAAATTGAACAATCAAACCAAGGGGGAAACAAAGCCCATACCTAGAGGATCGTTTTCCAAAACTGGACCGACGGCCCAAAGTCACCGGAAATGGCCGAAATCGGCGGTGGAAGCCAGCGAAATTCTCAGCCACGATCCGCCGTCGCAAGGGGTTGTCGGAGCAAGGGGGTGGCACGACAGGACTCGCCGTGGACTGGGGAAGAAGACCCAAGTGGTCGCCGCCCTCGAACTCTCCGGAAAAGTCGAGTCGCCGTCGGAGAGCTTCGTTCGAAAACCGCGCCGTTGCGCCGCCGTCGCGGCTTGGTTGGCTGATCGGACCTCACTGGGAGGTCGGCGGCGTCGAGACGAGTCCAACGCCGGTCGGATCGCTGAAGTCCGACACCGGACGACCGAGGATCGATGAGAGAGAGAGGTCGCGGGGAGAGAGGGAGAGAGATCCGTGAGAGAGGAGAGAGAGAATCCCCCTAGAAATCTGATTTTTGGGTTTTAAAACCCACTTTCGTAAAAATTACAAGTTTACCACTCACTTCACATGTTCGTATCTTTCAAACCGTAACTCGAACCGACGCGTGCTACATGTCTATAAACTCATGGACTCGAGACCTTTCCATCTAACCCAAAGTCAAAATCAAAAACCCACTAATTTTAAAAGTCAACTTTGGGTCAAGCCCAATTTTAAAGGCGTAGTGAGAGATTAAATTGTGAGACTTCGTATTTTGTTCCAAGGAATTATTTTAAATATTTTGAAAATTTATTTGAGAAATGTTGTATTGATTACTTTTGTAATTCATGTGACAATATTGTAGTATAAATAAAATTGAGGTTTATTGATGTAATTATTAATTAGTGAAGCATTATTTTAACAGTATTTGTCTTCAACGCGCATTATATTCATTACATATCACATGAAACCTACCATATAATTTAGTTTCTTCAATGTTTTTTATCAATATAGTAGATAAGATGTTAAATAAATATATGGTAAAGTTTTATTCAAAATTTCTGTATTTTGATAGTAATTTCCGTCGTTTCAGTCTAATTTTTGTCGAAATTTAAAAATTTTCGAAATTTCCATCAAAATTTCCATCGAAATTTCCTCGAAACCCGAAATTTTAGTCCTTGATTATTATTTATGTGAATATTTGGGCTGATTTATTTCAGAAATTTAATTGCCCAAATTTTTTAAATAATAATTGTTTGAATAATTTCGGTTTTGTGGATAAATGAGCCTAATTGCTTGAATGGTTTTCTGAGCAAAGCTAGCCCATGAAGGAAGGACCAGCTATAGGAGGAGGTTTTGGCTATGAGCAGTTGACTCCTAGTCCCTCTCCTTGGTTAAAGGAATTTAATTATCCCTTATTCCTTGATTTTGGGTTATCAGTTTATCAACTTTATTCATATCCCTAAAATAATGCCATTATCCATGTGTTATTATTTAATTAGTTTGATAATATGGTATTATCAGTATTAAATATTTTGGGCTGTTTTATTTTGAATTTTAGCTGCCCAAATTATTTAATTAATAATTAATTAGATAATAAGGTTATTTGGATAATTGGGTTATTCCTTGAATTTTGGATATGCTTTATCCAATCCCTATTCTAATGTCATTATCCATCTTATTATTTGATAATTTGGATTATCAACTAATTAGATATTTTGGGCTATTTTATTTTATATAAAACCAAAGTTATTTAAATAAGAGTTAATTAGATAATAAGGATAAATGGTGATTTGGGCCTAATTATTTTAAAAAGTTTAACATAAGGTTAGCCCAATAGGGAAAGCCACCAACCAAGCCCATGTTTATTAAATTGGATTTAATAAATGATTAAGTGAGACTTAAAGGACCATACACCAAGTCGGTCCACCGTTGAACCAAGCACAAGGAAGTTGCGCTAAGAAATAAAAAGTGTATTTGCTTGTATGATGATACTAAATTAAATAAATGAATCCCTCATAAATATTAAACTTGTAAAGTAAGGAAATATTGAGTGTTCCTTTATAGGCCTTCCATCATTATGAACAACAGAAGTCACTTGACTATTTAATGGCTCCACATATGGGGGTTAAGTTTTCCTTGTGACCTAGTTATTTATAAACCCATGTGATGTGGATGTGGTAGGAACTCTCTATAGGTCTTTAACAGAAATGTTCGACCCATATTGACCGCCTATACCTACTGGAATGATGGGATAAGTTTAAACTAAGTCAATAGGCTTTTAACAAATATGTGGAGTCCATTTGTACTTAGAGGCCAAGAAGATTGGTAATCACATGAGATGTGAATGGACAAGTTGTTCTCTCATTACACTTGCTAGCGCCCTTAACATATGTGAGGCAACTTTGGGTGTAGTGAGCTTTCAATCCTCACTAGGAATTTGATTCTAGAATTTCCACTGAAGGATGTGGAATTCCGAAAAAACTAGTGGGAGTACCATCAGATATTTTAGTATGCTCTTAAACACTGATGGAAATATTTGCTAATGAATAAATTATTTATTCATTTTCTGTAGTGAGTGATATGTTTAATCCACTCTCTTAGTTACTAGGCAAGAACATTTTGATTGAATGATGTCGAAATGACAAAATTTTGTTTTGGCATTCGTTATCAAGTGTATCCTAAAAGCTAGAGTGTTAGCAAAAGGAAATAAGACGAGGCTTGAGAAGACATGTTTGAAACTCTAAACATAGAGTCCATTGAATTGTTGATTCATTTATGTTGAGTCATAGATTCTGGTGCTAGTTGACTTTCCTGGAATATGCGCTTGAAACAACAGTATGACTATTGAACAAGTTTCCCTCTAAATCTATACCTAAGACACCATATGAAGTGTTCTATGAAAGAAACCCAACTTATGTCATGTTAAGATTTGGGGGTTACCCGGCCTGTGTCTAGTGACAAGAACCGGACAATATGAGTGTCTAGAGCAGATAAGTGCAGGATTGTGGGATAGCCTAGAAGGTTTATGGGGTATTACTTCTACCATCCTAACGGATAGAAAGTATTTGTTAATAAATTTGTCATATTTCTAGAAATTAATTATCCAAGAATGAGGTAAATGACAGAAGTTGGATCTCTAGGAATTACCTCCTAGAGAGACACCGACAACACGAGAGGAGACAAATAAACCTGTATCACTATCACAAAATACACAAATCTCTACGTTGAACTAGTAGAACTTCGAATTCACCCGAAAGATATTATGGTTATACCTCTTGGAAGGTGAGCCCGATGTCCTAGGAAATTTGAAGGATGCTGCTGACCCTATGAACTATAAAGAGACAATATTATATATGGATTCAAGTAAATGGCTGGAAGCCATGAAATCTGAAGTGGAATCCATGTATACCAACCAAGTCTGGATTCTGGTAGATCCTCTGGAATGGATGGCAACGATCATGAGGAAACGTTCTCTTACATTGCCATGATAAGGTTTATTCATATTTCAGTTGCCATAACCATACATTATGATTGTGAGATATGGCAAATGGATGTGAACACAACCATTATGAATGGCTATCTTCAGGATGAGATTTGCATAGATCAACTTGAATAATTCATAATCCAATGGCAGAATCATGAAGTTTGCAAGTTACATATATTCATATATAGACCAATGTAGACATCTAGAAGTTGGAACATTAGGTTTGGTGAAGCAATCAAATTGTTTAGTTTCATGCAAAGTGTAAATGGACCAAGTGTATATAAAAGGATAGTGGGAGCCACTACACCAAAACTGAGATTCAACGGCGTGCAATTTACGGCGTGCGTCTAGTGATCGCCGTAAATAGTTATTTTTTATGGCGTGCTTTGGTAGCGCCGTATATTTTATTTATAACCATCAATTTACGGCGTGCTAACAAATTACGGTGTGCAATTTTATAGCGTACTTTGGTAGCGCCGTAATAGAATAAAAATTACGGCGAACAAATTGTTCGCCGTTAAATGAGAGACATGCATTTTATGGTGTGCAATTTTATTATTAATGGCGTGCATAGTTTATGCCATAATTAAAACTGATTATTTTTTTCTCTTCTACCCGCGAAATTAAAAAAGACATGAAAAATTAAAGTTCCCTCGCGTTATTTTATTTTGGCTCTTTAGTTTGTGGAACTTGGCTCAATCACTCTCTCTCTCTCTCTCCCACTCTTTCTGCCTCTGTCTCTCTCGCCAAAACACTCAGCCTATCCATCCTCTCTCTCTCTCTCTCTCTCTCTCTAGACCTCCTCCTTTACTTTTCTGGGCGTCGGTGCTTGATTTTTAAAAGAAACATCCAAATCGGGTAAGGTACTGGTATAGTGGTATTCCCCTTTTGTAATTTGCTCAATTAGGGCTCATACAATGTTCATTGTTGACTTTTCTTCACTAATTTCGTTTTCTGCTGAGCTAATTTTATGGGTTACGAGTTATCTTTTGTTATTCAAATTTTATACATTTTATGCGTATTTTTCTATTTTTTCAATTTATGGGGTTTATGGGTCGTTTATGTTCTGCCAATTTAATGGGTTCTATTGCATTTTGGAAATCATGATAAACAATCTTGATTCCATTCAATATTTTGGGAATGTTATACTGCCTTTTTTTTTTCTTTTTTTTTTCTCCTTTCAGAGATTCAACTTAAGAATCTAGGTAACCGGCCTTATTAACGTGTAAAAGTAGTCTTTATTCCTGTGTTACTTAATAAGTTGGAACTCATTGGTACCTGGGTTTCATTTATTTTTCTTTCTTGAATTCATGTGCATCTTTAATACTTTATATATGTCTTTTTGTGTGTATGTACTTGGTTCCCTAGGTAAATTTCAGAAAATTCATTTGGGCGACCACTTGAAAATGGGTATTAGATAATTCTCTTCTTTTATGGTTGCTTGGACAACAGTTTGTGTTTTGTATTGCTTTGGAGCTTATAGTTTAACGATCTTTGTATTGATTCCTTTCAATATTTCAGGAATGTTATACTGACAACTTTTTTTTAAATTTTCTCCTTGCAGAGATTCAACTTAGATGGATTTGCCATGTTTTTCTTAGATTCACTTCCAAGCTTTTGGGTACTTCAATCAGGTAAAACAAAACATAAGCTTTGCATATTTTATCTACTTTTATAGAAATTTTTTGTGCTAATGATTGGAAGCCATAATTTTATATGAAATTTGCTCCTTGATAGTCTTAGTAGTGTGGAATCATTTTTTTATCTGCTAGAAGAAGATCATCATGTTGACTTTCTCAAGTCTAGTATTAAAGAATCAATACAAAGTAGGATAAAGAAGGTAAAGCTAAGAAGTGTGTGTGTGGTGTTTGTGTATGTTCTAGTTTGAATGCTTCCTAGGTATTTGTTTCACATAACAGTAAACAATGGAGGTAATACCAGAATATATAAACAGAAGATGCAGAGTCATGAAGTGAACCCATTATCTAATGTGTTTGTGTGGGTATGTGGAGGGATACTTGTTTTTAGGACTTGTATTTTTCAGAGCCCACAAATGGATTACGACTATGAAGTGGCATATATATAGTTTATTGATTGTTTAGTAATTCCCTGCCATACTTTCAGCAAAGCTGGGTCCTCATGATGTATAATGAATTTCCAAGTGTGGTTCCACTTTGTTGCTTTAGTTGCCAACTTCTGTATATAAATGATTACCTATATTTGTAGTACTCAAACAAATGCTTTTTGGGAATCAATTACATGCATGTCCATGGTATGATTGTTATGCCCTTTTTCTTGCTTGGATTCTATTAGAAGGAATGCTTGCAGAGAGTACATAGTCATATAGATGTTAACTATGACAGTTCAATCCCTGAGCATCATGGTATGATTTTACATATTGAGCAAGTATGCATTGGTTTATGGAGTGATGCATACATAGCTCTGTGTGTGCATTTATACATGTCTGAAACTTTTGAAGAGCTACTTTATTACTGTCTTCTTGTTTTTTTTTTTTTTTTTTAAGAATCATTTTATTCTTTTATTGACAAATACATTTGTATAATTTTAAATTGCAAAGTTGTCTAGACATTAATTAGAGAGCAATACCAAGGAAATATATATAAATTTTGGGTGCTGAAAAGTTTGGGTGCATGATGTGTTACATGATAGTGTGGCTCTTTATCGACCAACACGTGAATTCTTTCTTCTTCGTGAAGCATTAGGAAGTACAATTGCATGGTCGATAAAGTATATCAAAGTATATATATTAGTCTCACAATTTCGAGGTACACTCATTTTCCTTTACTTAATTTTACTTAATGGCTCCATAATGGAAAGTTTGGTTTGATTTGGTTCCCACTTGTTATGTACTTGCTGTTTTCTCACTGATTTTATTGAGGTAAAAAAATTGTCTTCCATCTTTACGTTTTATATATTGCATATTATACTCATTGAAATTTGTAATTCTCTTAAGAATGAAATTGCATGTGTATTGGATTTGATTGAATTCCAACAAGGAATTTCTTTTAAGACAGTCAAAGATTTAAGCCTGATAGGTAGGTATACATGAGGGATTAACCATTTGAGTGAGCATTGGGTATTTGTGCATACATGTTGGTTCTTGTGTATTCTCAAGGTGGATTTTTGATGAAATATCCAAAGGAAAATATTGGTACAAGTTGAAATACCATGACATGCATATATGATACCAACTACATTTGAATTAGCTTTTGCTTATTACTGTTTATGCATTTGCATTGGATTTGATTGAATTCCAACAAGGAATTGCATGTGTATTGGATTTGTTTAAATTTTTCTTTTCCCCTTGTGATGAATGGATTTGATTAAACTTTAGAGTTACCATGTTGGAGTTATATTTCTGCCTTTTCATGAATATCTAACACTTCTTTTTATCTTCTCTACTGCAGCTGTCAAGTAAAGAGGTGCCAGATTCTTGAGGGCAGCATTTAGTTAGGAACTTTTGGTACCTATGAAACATATCTTGTTTTGGCTTGCATTTTGTTATTTACCTTTTCTATAACTCTTAAAAATGTGACTTTGTATTTGGAATTGGTCACAATAATTTCAATGAAGTGTTTCTTTCTCTTACGTTTACTTTGATGCATTGTTTTATTTTATAAAATTAAATGGCAGGTGTATAAACAATATGAAGCTATATAGAAAGTTAATTGCATAAATATAAATAAAAAAAAACTCAAAGACGGCGTGCAAGACAAGCCTTAAACAAGATGCATGATGACTTTTAAAGGCGTGCAAAGTAAGTCGTAAACGTAGACTAATTACGACGTGCAGAGAATGCCGTAAATAGTAATATAAAACGTTTAAGATCACAAATTATAGTGTGTTTATTTGTATTTACGACCTGCATTGCACGCCGTGATAGGTATAGACTTTTTACGGCATGCGCTTCAACGGCGTGCAACTGTATGCCGTAAATATCAATTTAATTACGGCATGCCATGAAAGCTCAATTTTGGTGTAGTGAGCGTGAATGTTTTTGATAATTCCTGTATGGATTATGTATTGCTTATCGGAAACGATGTGCAATGTTAAAATCAGTCAAAGTATGGTTATCCAAAATCTTCTCTGTGAAGGATTTAGGAGAAGCCATACATATTCTAGGTATTAAGGTCTACAGAGATAGATCAACAAGGTTTTTGGAAGTGTCTCAATCCACGTACATAGATAAGCTGTTGAATAGGTTCAACATCAAGACTCGGAAGGTACTTTACTACCCTAGTGACATGCATAAAACTATCAAAGGAAATGTTTTCTAAGATACCGAAAGATATACAAATGTTGAAAAGCAGACCTTATGCTTCCACAATTTGTAGTTTGATGTGTGTCATGATATGTACTAGCTAGGACTGATATTGCACATGTTATGAGTGAAACCAGCAGATATCAGTCCAACCTAAAAGTAGCCCATTTAAATGTGTTCTTAAGTACTTGAGAAATACGAATGACATATTTCAAGTCTATGGTAGAAGAGAGTTGTAAGTGATAGGTTACACCGATTCAGATTTTGCATCAGATGTAGATGATCTGAAGTCCACTTCAAGGTTCATCTTCGTTTTGAACGAAGGTAAAGTTAGTTGAAAGCTATTAATCAGAGTATAGCAGCGGACTCAAAAATTGAGACAAACTATATCACAGCTTGAAGACGTGATATTTAGATTAGTTAGTTCATTTCTGATCTTAGATTGGTTCTTCCATATAAATAACATTAATTGTCTATTGTGATTAAAATGGAGTTATAGCGCACGCAAAGGAACCAAAGTCTCATCAAAGATCCAAACACATAGACATACGTTTTTATGTCCAAAAGGAAATTGTCTCCAAACGCGACGTCAATATCTTCAGAATATCTATAGAAAACAATGTAGCAGATCCAGTGACTAAAGTCATGTCTCGGAGACAACTAAATCGTTATCTCGAGGGGATGGGGTTGCGATTAGTAGTCGATTGACATTAGTGCAAGTGGGAGATGTTGAAATATGTCATAATGTAAATCATTTTAATAAACGTATTGTGTATATTTCTAACATCACGGGCAAACTTGTCTTTTATGTTCCATTTTTCATATACATACTATATAATATATGTGTGTGTGCATAAAAGAGGTTCATGATTTCAAGTTAAAGAAATTAGGATAGTGAGACTTATATTCTTTAGTACTTGAAGTCTAAACTGTTCCTAGTTGCATGATTGATATCTAGACAATATCAAATCCGGTAAAACCAGCATATCTGTGTAGAGACACTAGGAGAAGATCATGAGTGTTAGTATATGGTTCACTGAACGTGACCAAAGTAACGAATAGTACCTGTCATGAAGTATTATACATCCGTCTAAAAGAAAATCGTTAAGTCTTGATGATACAACTGGTCCCTAGACTTGAGACCCATGGTTGTCTTGTGCGTTCGGTCGCTATGCTTTGACTGTATCATAAGGCTAGATTCCTAGAATTTAATTAAAGGTGCATATTGGGCATAGTCACTAACGTATAGGGACATATGTGTGTTCAACAAAGAATCTATCATTCCTGATAATAAGAGATATGTTTCAAGAGGCAACACATGTCTAGATTCAGGAATCTCTAGCTAGAGTACTACATCATGGAAACAAGCTTCCATAATCGAATGAAATCTATACATAAGTGTTGGACCTCAAGAATCATACTGGGGTTGATGAAATTTCATACCCGACCATGATTCAGGAACATAGAATGATAGAGAGACTGTATTGTATTGTAATCGAAGACGGAATAGGTTCTTCTCTTTTCCGGTTAATCCAGGTAGTCATGACACTCTACTAGGCATCAATCTTGACTTGTGGAGACCTAAGGGTAAAATGGTAATTTTACTTTGATTAGGTTATTTTGGGAGCGTGTCCCAATCCACTACCGGATTTAATTGGAACTTAAAAGGTCACACACCAATAGGTGTGGGATGGTTTTAGAAATGAGCTTGAGCAGAATTAATTAAAGAGTTAATTAATTGGGCTTTAAACTAATTAATGAAAATAGAAATAATGGGCCTTTTAATTAATTAAGTAGTTAATTAATTTTGGGCTAATGAGTTAATTAATTAACATTGGACTATTAGGCTTATTAATTAATTAAGTGGTTAATTAATTAATATTGGACCAATTGACTTATTAATTAATTATAGAGTTAATTAATTGATAGTAAAATTAAAGGTTAATTACCTAGTCAAATGGACCAACAAACTTGGTCTATAAGACTAGGTGGTCGGCCCTATTATAGTGGAAAGATGGTTGCCACTCAATTCTATAAATAAGGTCTTATGTCAAGAAGTTTGACTAATGGAAGTTCTGGTAGAATTCATTATATGTTCTTTCTATTTCTAAAGCCACATTCTTGAGCAAGAGAGCTAGCACTCCCATTTTCCAGAGAGTTCAATCTCTTCATCTCTTCCAAGCGTGGACTAGTTATAGGTCATACATCTTTATGTGACTAGAAGAACCAAATGATGGAGAGCTTGTGGATTCACACTTTGATGGGCTTCTAATCAAGAAAACAAATTACGAATCCTCCTTAGATAAATCATGTTTTATTGCATCATATTTCGATATGAAGCATGATCATATGAATTTTTATTTCCGCTGCATTTATATGATCAATTTCCAACACTTTTGACCAGCATGTTTAGTGGTCGAACCCGGCCTAGAACCTAATGCACCCAAAATTAAAACCCATAGGTAAACGACTTTTTTGTTTTTTTTTTAGATCAGAAAATCTTGAGAGTTAAAAGTATGGAAACTGTACTTCAATCCACTTCAAAACCCAATCCTTCTCAGCGTAGGTGACGAATTCTGTAGCCAATTTTTTCAAAGTAAAGGCTTCCATTGTCTCCATCTTGTTCTCATCTCTGCTCCAAACCCAGTACCACATAAAGTTTGAATTTTTTTTTTCATCTCTTGGTTTCTCTGTGTATGTGAATTAAAGAGAAAAGAAAAAAAAAGACTGAGTGAAGGAAGTTTGGATGGAGTGGGAGTTTGTCAGGTGATAAGAAGGAACATGGGTTTATTTTGATCGTGTTTGTATTTTTATTTCTTTGTTTTTTTAGGATTTTGAAGACACCCCTACCCATACATTAAACGTGATATCTTTTTTCTAGGGCTGGGTGTAGTTCGGTTTTAGGGCTAAAACGCAAACCGAACTGATTATAAGGATTCAGTTCGGTTCGGTTCGATTCCATTCCACCATTAAAATTAGTCATAATTGAACCGAACCTAAACCCTATCGGTTCGGTTGGTTAAATCGGTTTGGGTTCGCAATTTTTTTTCTTCATGTTTTAACATTTTGAGTCCAAAATTCGAAAATCTCAATTTTTTTACCCTTTTTGAAGCCTAGAACATTCTAAAATATTGATGGAAGTTCAATGCATTAACTAAGAAATTAAAGAAACTAAATTCATTAAGATTACAATCCAAAAGATTAAAAAAAAAAAGAAAAGCAACATGGAGGCCATCGGTTCGGTTCTTACAGTTTTTTGAAGATCAAAACCGAACCGAACCTAAGGGATGGTCAGTTCGGTTCGATTTTTTTTGTCAAAAATCGACTTTTTTCGATTTGATTCGGTCGGTTTGGTTGATTTTTTTGGTTTTCAAACCCACCCCTACTTTTTTTTTTTTTTAGTTTTTTAGTTTAGTTTTGTTTAGTTTTGTTTTTTGTTTTTTGTTTTTTTTTAATATCTAAGAAACTTAATCTTACATATTCTTTCTAGTTCTTTTACTAATTTTCCCTTATTTCATTAAATTTTTTTGTTGTATGTCTTTTTTCTTAAGTGGGGGTAGTTTTGGAGTTTTTGAATGTTCAACCTTACTCATTATTCTCCCTTTATATATAGTAACTTATTGGCATGCGCTCCGCACGTGTCAATTGCCTTTTTATTGTATTTTTATCTTTTTGTATTTTGTATTATTATTTTATAACTTTTCACCACTCTCCACTAAAGTGGTTGGATGTCTTTTTGTATTTTTTAAATTTTATTTCAGTATTTACAATGATACCCTCATTTATTAAGTTGTTTTTATGTGATTGTTTTGTTGAATGAAGGGTATTTTAGACAATCTCATTTTTGGTGAAGCATGTAACACCAAAATCTTCTTATGACATTATAATAGTAAAGATAGATAGATATATTAGAAAATTAAAAATAAATCAATAAAATATTTGAAAATTTTATAATAGTCAAAATACAATTTGGTTCACATAATGGTCACATGCACATATTTGTTAATTATATAATAGTCAATTGACCCAATCCAATTTGGGTGACCCTATACTATTCCTAGTGTTAAATTACTATCATGTCCTTCAAAAATATTTTGACTCAATTTAAAAATGGTAACTGTGACCAAGTCTAAAAACAGTAATTGTGTGACAATTTCTAATTAAAAAATAGTAACTATGTGTTAATTACCAATTAAAAAAAAGTAATTGTGTGACAATTACCAATTAAAAAACATAAAAACGGTAACTGTCACATAATTATCAATTAAAAAATGATAACTGTCACACATTTACTATTTTAAAAAAGTATGTGGTCGTTATTGATTTATATGTAATTTTTTTTTAAAAAAAATTGATGATGTGGGCAGCATGTCAGCACAGTGGCAAGATTCGTAAATTCTTTTTTATTTTTATCCAATTGTTAATTTACACAATTTCTCTTAATTTTATTTTGATTAATAGTAACTATCATGATATTTTAAAAAAGTTTATCGATTAATTTGTAATATTTAAAATATTTATTGATTTTTTTGAATTGACCTAGATACATATAGATAAAATAACTCATCTTTGCCGTTTATCATCACTAGTAGGGATGGCAACAGAGCGGGTTCGAGGCGGGTTCGCCAATATCGTACTCGCCTCGTCGGGTAATCGGGTCCTCATCGGGGGTATTCGGGGCCCCTATTATTTTTTTAAAAAATAATTTTTTATAAATAACATACCAAATTAAGGAAGGTGTATTCAATTAGGATTTTAAATGACTTTGGTGGAATTGAAAAGTCGGGTAGTATTCAATCAAAAATTTTAAAGAGTTTATAAAAGTTTGGTGGTATTCAATCAAACTTTTAAAAAATATATGGTATTCAATCAATACTTTTAGAGAGTCTATAAAAGTGACATGATATTCAAAAAGTCATTGACTTTATTAAATGATAAACTTTAAAAGACTTTCATGGACTTTGAAGTGTAAATTATGTTATATCAAAGTCAATAATTCTCCAGCGTTCTCCCTGCAGATTTCAAATATTAAAAGACTATTACAAAAGTTGTATTTATTTATTGTTTTTTTAAAGAGTGACGCTAAACCCCCTAATCTTATTTCTTCACACAACTCTTAATTTATTTTTTCTAATTACTATGTCCTCTTATATTAATTTTCTTTTGACTAATCATCATATTTTGTTTGATTAAGAACAACATATAAAGATGCTGCCATAGATCAACACTTTTTCATTGTTCATCGAAGATCCGCACATGGTAGAACTAGAGTTCAAAAAGTGCATTAAAGGAATGAATATATATAACTCATCAGTGAAACCATTTTTTTTTTAAGGAAACCCACCATTGAAACTTGAAATATGGAAACAAAACACAAAGACAACGAGGAAGGAAAGTTTCGAGCTCCTTGGCAGTGAGAGCTTGAGTGTGTTGGTTTGGTTGCAATGATAATTAATTAATAAGCGAGCACTGAAATTGCATTTCGTATATGGTTTCCAAAAGCGTGCAAATTAAGGAGCCCATCTGTTTGTGTTTAAGATTCAATGTGTAGACAGATTGTGTTGTAGCCTCAAAGAAAAGACAAGTCAACCAGAAGAGGGAAGTATTCTCTCAAACACTTGGTGGGGATCCAAGGAAACAAAATCATTTTTACATGCAAGTGTCTCTTTCTTCTTTTCTTTTTTCTCTGGACCTGTTCTTTCACAAATTGAATACCCAAATTTTATACACCCAGACGTCCCCAGCACAGCATGGGGCACTTTGAGTATGTATCTCAGTCTTGAAGCTAATCCCCATTCCACACACTCACGAAGAACAAAAAAATAAAAAGCATATTGGAGAAATTCTAAAATAAATAATAAAAAATTATATCAAAGTTATTAGAAGTCTATAAAAATCCATCAAAGTCTAAGAGAAAAGTCAAGCAAACTCTATTAAAACTCTAAGCAGAATTCTAGCAAAGTCTATATGGAGTTTATGAAAGTCATTAAAAATCCTTCAATTCTACCAAAGTCAATGACTTTTAAAAACTCTACAAAAGTCCATTAAAATCCTAATTGAATACACCCCCCTTAACATAAATATATAATTGAACAGAGAATGGTTTAGGGTTTTCAAATATAATTCTTGCTTAATTGATTAAGACCACAAAGTGTGATTTATATACACGGGCCTATAACTAAAATACAGGAATTAATAAATTACCTAATTAATTCTAATAATTACACAATAACCACATGGGTTGACTCACATCAACACTTCCCCTCAAGTTGGTGCATATATATCGCACATGCCCAACTTGTCTAGTGAGTCCAAAAACATCCTATTTGCTACGGCCTTGGTCAACACATCTGCAAGCTGATCCTCAGACTTCACAAATGGGAAGTTGATAATCTTAGCTTCAACCTTCTCTTTAATGAAGTGTCGATCAATCTCAATGTGTTTTGTTCTATCATGCTGAACAGGTTTATGTGCTATATCAATAGCAGATTTGTTATCACAAAACAAGTCCATAGGCTTGGTAGGTGGACACCCTAAATCAGTCACGCCGAATCCGAAAACACAGCAGGTTACACTCGCCGCCGCTCAGGCCGTCGTACAGCAGATCGCACGCACAGAAACCAGGGTTGCAAGTGCTGTCGCTCAGGCCGTCGCACAGCCGATCGCAGCACCGCTGCCAATTGCACAGCTGATCGCAGCACCGCTGCCAGTCGCGTCTGCACAACAGGCCGTGGCACTGCAGTAAGTCGCACAACCAGTCGCACCGCCAGTTGTCGTACAGCAGCCACGCCCAAGCCAAACAGAACCCCAGCAGGTCGCACACCACAGCAGCAAGGCCCAATCCGAACAGAGACAAAGTCCAATCTGAACAGGGAAAAAAGAACTCGAAGCAATCTTCGGCCGAGCAAAAAACAAACGATCGATCAAGGAAGGAGAACAAGTACGTTGCAGCGGAAAGAAAACATAAAGAAAAAAAAAACGTTTTGTTTCAGTCTTTGATCGATCCCACGTTTGCCGAGAAGAATGGTGAGTAATGTATTTAGGCAAGATAGATTCCTAAATCATTCAGAACCACCGTGACCGAACCTTAATACCTATGTGAGAAGAGAGGTGATTAAGGTCGGCTCTGATACCATGAACAGAGAATGGTTTAGGGTTTTCAAATATAATTCTTGCTTAATTGATTAAGACCACAAAGTGTGGTTTATATACACGGACCTATAACTAAAATACAGGAATTAATAAATTACCTAATTAATTCTAATAATTACACAATAACCACATGGGTTAACTCACATGAACAATAATATAATAGATGAAATATATTAAAATTCATCATATTATATTACAATAACACAAAATTATAAAGATAACACTATTAATTTTTAAAGATATGCAACCAAAATTAAGATAATAAATTAAAATATAATTATATAATATAATATTTTTATTAAACTGATATACGGGGCGAGGCGGGGACGAGAATGGTATTACCATACCCACTTAATCGAGGTGGATCCCCACAGGGATTTTTGGGGGCGCAGAATTTTGCCATCCCTAATCACCAGCCCCCCTTTACAAACATGCCACGTCACTAACCCAACAAGCCTATGGACCTATGGTGCACATGCCCACACCCAGTTACCCTCCCACTTCATCATCACTCTTCAGAGTTAATTACACTTACACCCTCTGAGGTATTGTCTTTTCACATACATCCCATGGGTTTTGAAAATTACACATATACCCCATGAGGTTTCAAAACTATTGCATATAACCCCCTACAAGAGAAAAAAATAAATAAACAAAAAAGAAAATATTTGTATTGAGGTTGAACCTTACACCTTGAGTAATCTTATTAGGCCATTTAATCTCTTAGCATGCTTTTTTGAATAATTTCTCATCATTTTTTGTCTCATTATAGGGGGTTATATGCAATAATTTTGAAACTTCAGGGAGTGTATGTGTAATTATTAAAACCACATGGGGTGTACGTGAAAAGACGATAATCCTTAGGGAATGTAAGTGTAATAAACTCTCACTCTTCGACAAGTCACTGTTAAAGCTCCGGTTTTGAGTTTTCGCTTCGAAGAAAAACCAAAACCGCCCCAGAGCATCAATATCTCTGATTCTCTCTCTCTCTCTCTCTCTCTCTCTCTCTCTCTCTCACCACTCACCACTCACCACAAAAGAAAAAAAGAAACAGAGAAAAGCTTTCAGAAAGGTTGACACACATAAACTGAATTCGATTTTCCCGCGCTCACTCAGTTACTCCACATTGAATGCCATTGGAGGCCTTTCGAGTGTTGCAACTTCTTCCTTGTAATTTGCATTCTCTCTGTTCCTAGGGTTAGGGTTTTTCTCAATCTTTTTAGCTGTCCTAGGATTAGGGTTTAGGGTTAGGGTTAGAATTTTGATTGGTCGTCTTTTGGGGAGATCACAATGATGTACGCCGATCCTCAACAGCAACAGCAACACCACCAACAGCAGCAGCAGCAGCAGCAGCAGCAGCAACATCCACAGCAGCATCAGCATCAGCATCAGCATCAACAGCAACATCCTCAGCAGCATCAACAGCAACATCATCAGCATCAGCAACAACATCCGCAGCAGCATCAGCATCAGCATCAGCAGCAAGGTGGAGAATTTCATAGGGGCCCACCGCCGCCAATGATGCGTCAGCCATCTGCTTCTTCGACTAATATGGCCCCGGAGTATCACCACCTTTCTGCCCCTGCTCCTCCTCTTCCTCCTTATGATGGTTTGTGCTCAATTATTATTATTATTATGCCTTGCATTTTGTTATATCTTGTTGTTTGGTTTCTGGGAAACCGAAGGAAACAAAAAAGAAAGAATTTGAAGTGTATGGAAGTAATTTACCTTGAGAAAACCTAAATAGATTTAGGGTCATTTTATTTCTTTTAATTGGGGTTTATAACTAGGAAATTTAAAGTTTTAAAGCTACAAGGCTATGAAGAAAATAATTTGTAAATGAGACCCTTAGACCTAGATATCCTGAAGTTTTAGGGGTTTGCAATGTACAAGGGTGTGCCAGGTGATTCTGAAGGTGTTAATTATGATTCTATTGAAAATAGTACTAGAGTTTAGTCGGAAGTTTGGTGTAGATATTATAATGATTTTTCTGTTTGTCTCTGACAAATGGTTTGTTTTTTGCAGCTCATGCTGACGGTTTTGCTGCAAAAAGGATGAGAAAGCTTACCCAGAGGAGGGCTGTTGATTACACTAGCACTGTCGTGCGATATATGCAGGTAAGGTCTGGTTGTTTGCATTATTTTTTGATTTATGTATAATAAAACAGCTGCCAAACTTGCAAAACATCACTACATGTGTGCCCTTCGGATATTTCATTTTCATTTTTAGATGTGAAGAGCCTGAAGGAATCTGCTTGCCATTGTCTCTTAGTCTTGCAAATTTTTATTGGTGATTGAGTATCTTCTAATCTGGTATCATTATTCTTCAGATTCGAATGTGGCAGCAGGATGCAAGGGATAGGACAGTATTGCAACCTACGCCAGCAGCAGCAATTGATGTCAGTGATCATTTGTTATTTCTATTTTTCATTTTCTTTGAGCATTAGTAATGGCTGACTGGAAGCATGATGGTAGTCTAATTTTAGTCTGAACTTTGTGTATATGGTCATTTTACTTTTAATAGTCTTTTTTTTTTTGGTGTAGATGTTGCCGACAGTTGCCTATTCTGATAATCCATCTACTAGCTTTGCTGCAAAGTTTGTGCATACTTCTTTAAACAAAAATCGATGTTCGATTAATCGGGTTTTGGTAAGTTGGACTACAATCAAGTTTTGGTCAAAGCTCATGTAAATCCTCTTTGTGTATGTGTGTTTTGTTTAACAATGGGTCATTGAGCATATTGTTGTTTTCTATTCGAGTTTTAAGTTGTATTATTTTGGTACTTATGAGCAAATTGTATGTTTTTTGGATAAGTTACGGTATTTGAGGCAGGGGGATGAACTATTGGGGAGGTGTAGCTACAAAATAAAAACATTTTAGGTTCAAAATGGCCAGGGCCAGACAGATCCTGGGTTGACCATGCCCCAGCCCAGCCTGACCATTTTACAGGTCTAGTAATGTTATTTTTTTTTAATTTTAAAATTAAAGAGAGAGGGGATAATCTGAGAGAAAGGAGAGTGAGAGAGGAGAGATGAGAGTAAGTGAAGAAAGGAGAGGGATAGATAAAATTAAGATTAAAAATTAAAACCATTTAAAAACTGTTTATAGTTTTTTATAAAAGTTTGTCCCTTACCTCTCTCATCTCTTCTCTCCCCTCTCCTTCTGTCTTTAATTTAAAAAAAAAAAAAAGGAAAACAAGCGACAAAATATGCTACCAAACAGATGTTTCTATATATCATTGTTTAGTTTTTTAGTTGTCTATGTTGAACATTTTATTTAGGCCTGAAAAATTATTATGGTGATGTATATTCCAACGGAAATATGTGCTTTTTCTTGTTCCTTATTATGTGTTATGCTCATTGAACTTGAGCTGTCTGCTTTATTGGGCCATGAACCAGAAAACTTTATTTTAGTGTTTGCACTCATATATTTGAAGTGTTCTCGTTTTGTATTGGATTTATGGTTTTAAACTTGTTTGGAAGATCATAATATAAATCTTTATTGTCACTCTATTATCTTTAGTTGCGCTATCATTCTGATGTTGGCTGACCCTGCTCCCCTCCTTTTTTTTCAAAGTGGACTCCTACTGGGAGACGTCTTATTACAGGCTCTCAAAGTGGGGAATTCACTCTTTGGAATGGACAATCATTTAACTTTGAAATGATTCTTCAGGTAAATAATTATACATGGTACATGTTTGCTTTTTTTAATTACAATTATATTGGATGTCAGAATGAGATTTTTTGATATTATTTTATTTCAATTTGTAGGCTCATGATCAAGCAATCAGGTCTATGGTATGGAGTCATAATGACAATTGGATGGTCTCTGGTGATGATGGAGGCGCAATAAAGTAATGATACATATAATTTCAATTGTTAATAAGTTTTATTATATGACAAATCATAATAGTTCTAATATGTTCATACATATGGATGTACTTTTTAGATATTGGCAGAACAACATGAATAATGTGAAGGCCAATAAAACTGCTCACAAAGAATCTGTTCGTGACCTAAGGTAAATGTTCACATGTGTACTTTTCTTCATTCTGCTTGAGTTATGTCTTAACTGACTCTTTTTTACAGCTTCTGTAAGACTGACTTGAAGTTCTGTTCCTGTTCTGATGATACTTCTGTTAAAGTTTGGGACTTTGCGCGGTGCCAAGAAGAGCGCACATTGACTGGTAAAGTGCCTTGACTACACAACAGATGTGGAATGAGTTTGTTGACCCTAATTTGGTCGCTCGATCCCAGTACTGCGGTGCTGATTTATTGTTATGTTATCTTTTTGATAAGATTGATATGTTGTTATCTAACATGACTTTCTATTAATGAAATGCAATACTGGATTGATATGTTGTCATCTAACATGACATTCTATTAACAAAATGCAATACTTGCCTTTCTAACCTTCATCCAAAGTTCTAAACACATAAGCATCCATTTTTTGTTTGAGTACATGTTTATTTATAATTTTCTATCTGATGAGAGAAGATCTCCTCAGTTGACTTGAGAGGAAGTGGGATTAAATACGTAATCTGTTACTGACACCTTTCATATTCTGATTCTACAATTCCTTTTAGTTTTAGCCTACAGCTTTGCCATAATTGGCAGCCCTGGGTGTGGACTGGAATTTATATAATTGGCAGGGGATTGGAATTGTGTGCTAGGCAATAGACTTCATTTAGAAATGTTAGAATGTTCCTAGGGTTTTTCTTATGATATGGGTTACGTGTTCCAATAAAACTGGGTTTAGTTGAGACCTTTGTCTATTTATTTACTTTTTTTGTTGGTTATAAGTGAGTTATATTTCTTTAATTATTTTTAGTTGGGAAAAGAGGATTTGGTTTATGGTTGTTTACGACTTGGGATACATTATATTGCACAAGTTAAACATATACTACAGTCGGTTGAAAATCATAAGTTTGTGAATTCAAAAGTGCACTTCCCCTAAAAGTTTTTGAATGGGGAGTATACTTTCTTTTTATGAGTATGTTTGTGTGTGTGTGGGAAAAAGCGGATCTCGCATTTGCCAATAGGGCCAATATGGCTGTTTGAACAGGCCCCTTTTTATTTTTTTAATTTTTTTTTATTCAAGGTTTTTCCCCCTTTAAACAACAGATTGTATTTCTTAGGGTCAGAGTTGGGTTAGCTAGATCCTAAGCCCTAAACGGGCGCCTTTTAACAAAATTTAAGGTAGTGTGGGATCCTGCTGCAGTGCGGGGTCTTGTTTAAGAAGCAGACTCTATATGTACGTATATAAGTTTTTGACAGTTTTTGTTTGCATCATCTTGATGCATACAAGCATGTTGTGTTATCAGTTTCCGGGATACTTGTTGGTTCCTTTAGTAGCTTACTTTGTTGAGTTCAAAGCATGAACTCTATAACCAGATTATCATAGATTCATAATTGCATGAAGTTTTCTCCTTGCTTAAGTTTTTGAAATTTTGTTCTTTGGCTTTGTATGCTTTAAAAGTGCATGGAGTAACCTTAGAATTTCTATGTGTGTTTTGAACTCAGGCAGGCCATGGTTGGGATGTGAAGAGTGTTGACTGGCACCCAACAAAATCTCTACTAGTTTCAGGTGTTGGCAACAATTGAGCTTATGTGTTAAGATATTTATTTTTTAAGTTGGTGTTGAAGTACTTATTCCTTATCATTGGTCTATGCTTAGGTGGTAAAGACAATCTTGTCAAACTTTGGGATGCCAAGTCAGGGAGAGAACTCTGTTCATTGTGAGTAGAGAATTTGGCAGTTAAACCTGTAAATTTGTTTATATGTTGAAATTCTTAAAGATTTTATGCATGCCTTTGCAGTCATGGCCACAAAAATATGGTGCTCTGTGTGAAATGGAACCAAAATGGTAACTGGGTTCTAACGGCTTCAAAGGATCAAATCATTAAGGTAGGTACCTAATATTTTGCTTTTATGCTGTCACATAAGTTGATGTAGGATTGATTTTTTTCTTTTGAAAATTTCAATTTCTTTGTATGATCGATAATATTCTTGCACCCTATACTCTCAGCTTTACGACATTAGGGCAATGAAGGAACTTGAATCTTTCCGCGGGCATCGAAAGGATGTGACTGGTTAGTGAAATTTCTTCTCATAGTGCAGACCCCTTTTGAGGTTAATTATTTGGCTAGATTTTGATGGATTTGTTAATACAAATTTCTCGCAGATCATGTTCTGATTTCTTTATATTATTTATTTATTTATTTATTGGGTTGGTCCGTGGTGTGCCATAGTTGCCAAACTTTCTCAAAGATATATCTTCTAAAATGTGAGTCCTAGTTCTTATAGAACTAGGAGGAAGATCAAGAACCTGGGGGTGACAGCCTTAACTTTCTTTTCCAATTACATATTGTTACCTCTTAAATTTTTCCCTACTAGATTGATTATATTTATCACCATCTTTACAGAAGATCCCTTTTTTCTTCGACCTCTTAACCACAAAACCCTAATTTTTTGTGGTGGATGTGTTTCATCAAGCTCTTTCATGTTGTCTTTATTTCTAGAATTTCTTCTGATTTTAGATTAGGTGCTAATTTGATTTGATTTGATTTTAATTTAGTTTTCTATTAAAATAAATCGGTTTTAATTTTTTGGTATCTCCAATATATGTCTTTATGTATGGGGGTTTTGTCCGCTTTTCTGATAATTTTTAGAAACTTATCCACCAAAAAAAAAAAAAAACAAAAAGAGGGAAAAAACAGAAACAGAGGTACCTCATAACTGCTACTCATAACTGAAGTTCTCAGCCTCCCATTCAGCTCTGAGGATTGACCCTTTTAGTGGCAACTGACAAGCACAATTATAAACCCTAAAATCAATTTTACTTGCTTTAAAATCTATAATTATATTCAGTTCCTAAGATCTAGGTACAATGTAAAAACCTGCAGGCAGCTTTAAGTTTCCAGTCAGGTATGACATAAGTTTGGTTTGGAGCTTTTTATTTAAGTCACTTTGGTGGAAGAAGTGTCCACCAATATCAAATTGAGAACAATATATAAATAAGGAGAGAGGTGATAATAAGTCCACAAGTCAAAAATGTGCTCTATTCCCCTTGCTTGCACCATTATAATGGCTCACACCTACCCCGTGGAGGGCCTAAGTTGCTACAACACTAACTATATTTGCTTATGCTTTGTACGAGTATAATGCTTATGGTTATCATCCTTTGATTTTTTTTTTTTAGCTCTGGCTTGGCATCCGTTTCATGAAGAATATTTTGTCAGTGGGAGTTTTGACGGATCCATTTACCATTGGCTTGTTGGGTAAATTCTATTCCTGATCCGTAGTATCTTTTTATGGTTGTATTTTTCTTTTAATCAGCATTAGTTTATCACTCATCTCTTTTATTCTTTACCTATCAGAAAAAAAGAAGCTTTTCCCAGTTTCTTTCATGCTTTCTTCTTAATTCCTTACGCAAGCCTCTAATTCTCACCCTTACTTCTCTTTTGGTGCAATACTTTAAGTATGTATTTTCCAAAAGGAAAAGAATTGTGTTGAAAGTAGGGAAACCCATATTTGCATTGTAATTCTTGCGGTGAGAAAGGACAATATCAGCTTTTCCTGGAATTTTAGGTATCATATGTAATGCTGGAAATAAAGGAAAAAAAACAATAAATATAAATGTATTTTTTTTGCAAAACTGTATTGCATTCTCCATGACCTTCTGGATGACTGGGGAAAAATGACCGAGGTCTCATAGTAAAGTTTCAGTATTCTTAGTCCTTTTTGTTTGGGTTGTTCGGCTCTGTTTTTTATATTGTTCCTTGTTGCAATTTGGAAGTGCAGATAGTTCTTGTTTCGTAAATTCGTATGACCATTAAAATTTATTCTGATGAACAGGCATGAAACTCCCCAGGTTGAAATTCCTAATGCACATGATAACAGTGTGTGGGATCTTGCATGGCATCCTATTGGTTATCTTCTTTGCAGGTATGTATATCTGTCTCCTTGTTTATGATCATGTACTGCTTTTCTTGGTGTATTTTCTGTTATTTTATATTTAAGATGAAGTTTTTGTTGTGACACGTGTGAAAGTTGCCAAAAAAACTGGTGGACTGCTCTCAAAACCAATTCACTGTATATTATAGTTGATAGTTATAAAATGATCTTCTTTGGTAGCCTAGTTTTGCGAAGTTAATTTAAAGGCAATGCATATACTTTTTTTTTTTCTTTTTCAATTGCTGAATATTATTGCTTAAAAGTCATCTGATTAGGCTGCAATTTTCAACAGACTGTGTCCTAGGATATAGTGGTAAACCAAATTGCCCCATTGATTTATTTGTTAAATGAATCTTAAGGGAACTAACCACTTAGGAAAGCAGCTGTAGGGTAGAAACTTGATTGGTGTACTTAATAGATTGTTGGGTAGGGTTTGTGCTTGGGGAGTCACCAAAGTTCACTTTGCTAAATTCCTTCCCCCCCCTCCCCCCCATTTTCTGTTGTAATAGAATTCAAATATAAATTGGCTAGGGAAGAGGAGCATAGCACTGTCAAATTGTAAGTTTGTTTTTTGTTAGTAATGTAATTGCCATGAAAGCCTTGTAGAATTTAAATCAAGGGAAATTTATTTGGAAACCTTGTGGTGTGTCAAAAGAGGCGTGCTTTTGGTATAAGAACATTATTATTTTGCCGTGAATTCTTACATAGATTGGCAGTTATTGCTGCAGCATTGACTTGCCTATTTGTCTGTCTTACCCAAGTCCAAATACGTTGTGATTGTACTTTGGTTAGACGTGTCTAATGTTCGGCTTTTGACCAATAAAGTGGCCACCTAAATCTATATATTTTTGGCAGGCTGCATGTTCAAATTGAAAGTCCTTCCTGTAAATATGGGCATCCTGATGTTTTAGATTTTTTATATAGAATAATATTGGTACACTGTCAACAAGCTAGTATCATCATTAACTGAATATTTATTACGTAATGACAATGGCTTCATAGACTTGTATTGTTCTTCTGCAGTGGTAGCAATGATCACACAACGAAGTTTTGGTGCAGAAATAGGCCGGGAGACACTGGTCGTGATAAATTTAACACCGGTCAGAATCAAGGTTAAAATCAATATCTGAACACAATATATAGTGTGTTATCTTATCATAAACCATTCAAGTTTGACCTTTGCCGCAGAAAGAATGGATCAACATTTCCCTTAATTTTTGTGATTTCATAAAATAATTAATATTGTCAACATACTTGGATGTTTATCTTAATCTATGAATCTTAATGGTGTATATGCTATGAAATAGGGGTGAGATTATTGAGAAATGTATGAATTTGTAGTTTAAATTGAGGTAGATGTAGCCTAACTTGAAGGAAGCACCGTGTTATTTTTGTTTTTCTCAGGTTATGGTGAGCAAAACCCTGCTTTTGCTGGTCGCATGACTGGTAATTTTGCAGTACCTGATGGACCACCAACTCCAGGACCATTTGCTCCTGGGTTGACTCGAAACGAAGGAACCATTCCGGGTGTTGGAGTTGCTATGCCGTTATCTCTTGATGCATCAACTCAGGGAGAGCAACAGCAACCTCATGCACTTTCGATGCCTTTAGGGGCTCCTCCTCTCCCTCCTGGTCCACATCCCTCTCTTCTTGCCGTAAATCAGCAGCAACCATATCAGCAAAATCCTCAACAGATCCCACACCAACAACACCAAGCTCACCCACAACAAATGCCCCCTTTGCCTATGCCACCTCCAAATATGCCACAGCTACAGCCTCCATCCCATTTACCCTTACTGCCACATCCTCATTTACATCGCCCGCCACCTCAAATGCCCCCCCTTGGTATGCCATCTTCAGCTCCTGGGTCTTTGCCTATGCCTTCATCAGTTCCTACCTCACTTTCAATGCCAATGGTACGTGTGTTTTTTGTTTTGCAAATAATTATTTGTTACATTACTCACCTCTTGTTTTCATTTATAAGTTATATCCACAAAGGGTGATTTCTTTATAAGTCAGTATTCTTTATTTCAAGTAACAAATTGGGAAGATTGCTTTGGTTCGTTTGCGTTGCTTACAACTAGAAGTCAGCATGTTCTTTGCAGGAACTCTGATTAAGAAATTGTATGAAAGTACACTGAACAAGTTTCTCAGGCTTAGCTGCCTTGAGAAACTCCATTAGTCCATTTTACTGTTTGTTTGATTCCCCTGCCGCTGACATAAATGTCACTTCATAAAAGAGATATAATCTCTTTCAAAAATCATGGTATTTCTGCAGTTTGAGAATTTTTTTTTTGGTGCTCTCCAAAATCTAATGATAATATGCAATCTGTAACATTTTGTGGAATGAGTAATCGCATGTGGCCTTGGTTTTTTTTATTAACCTTGTCCTGTGTCATAAAACCAAAAGTTAATGAAATGAATATTTTATTTTGATTGCATTTATTTGAAGAGGTCTTACTCTAACTAGTTCCTTGTAATCTGAAACAACACTGATCTAAAAGTGCCTCCGAACTTCTAATTTCAATTGTAATGATTATTTTGATTTGTTGTCAACCTAACATCCATTGAGCACATGAAAAATTGTAGTTTGACTATTTTTGGAGATGATCCTTGTTGACTATGTACTCTGCTTGGAAAATATTTGTAATTGCTAATTAACATTAACTTGGTTCTGTAGGGAATGCAAGGTACAATGAATCAGATGGTTCACCCATTGCCACAAGGTCATTATATGGGCATGAATCCAATGCACTCGGGACCTCTACCTACAAGTGGAGCACCTCCACCTGTTGGAGGTTTTCCAAATGGGATGCCAAACATGCAGGGCCCATCAAATGCAAGTGGGGGTCAAATGTATCCTCAGGGTGGTGGCTTTAATCGGGCACAGTCTGGACAAATGCCAATGCTACCAGGGTATAATCCTTACCAGGTGAGACAGAATTGTTTGCTGCTTCTATGCACTGCATATTGATATTATTAAAGATCTCTGGCAATGGTTGAGAGACTTTCCTAAATTTCAACATTACTCAGCAGAAACTAATATGTTCTTGTCTTGCTTATTGCAGTCCAGGGGTCAATCTGGTATGCCTCAACCTCCGCCAGGACCACCACCACACGGGCAAGCCCCTCAGTAGATCAATTCCTTTCAGATTTAACTTTTCTAGCCTTCCCTCCCTTTCTCTCACTCTCTCCTTCTCACCCGGACAGCTTGTTTGCATGTACTCAAGTGTAGAATTGACTCTTATATTGTATATAACAAGCTGGGGTACGGAAAAGTTGTCATTTACTGATCTTTGCTTTTTTTTTCTTTTTTATGTACTTTGGCCTCGAATTTTCTAGCTGACTTTGGTTGATGAAACAAAAATATTATTAAAGATGTCTTCAGTTCCATTTGGCTTTTATTATATTGTGTTTGTCGGTTATTTTAGCACCACCAAAATTGTAATGATCAAATTACGTACTCCTTACATTGTCTTCAAGACAATGGGCATGAGTAGTTCTGTTGATTTTGTACCTTACTCAAACATTTTTCCTATATGTTTCTCAATAAAATGAAATATAAAGAGTTTTTCTATATGAAACTTGTTATTCCATATAAATTTATGGCTTATTATCATTTTTGCCCCTGAACTATGATTCCATTCCTAATGTGTCTCCTTACTTATTAATTTTATCAATTTACCACATAACAGTTACAACGTTATTCTAATGTACCTCTTCGTCCAATTTTCGTTTTAACTTTCGTCTATTTTACTGATGTGGTAGGGCATATTGGTCATTTCAACCTCCTTGGACCACTCAACACCCCATTTTTTCCACCTAGACAGCCCTTAAGAGCTAGCCTTCTTTATCTCCTCAAACCCCCATCGCTGAAACAAAAAAAAAACTCATGCTTTTTTCATAATCGAGCTTACCTCTCTCCACCAGCATGAATTTTCTCTTCTCTTCAAAATGAGTCGAAGCAGCCATCGAAGCTACCAGAGCAGGACCTACAATGAAGATGCTGATGGTGAATCATCACTGCGCTGCCACTATGGATTGGTTGCACGAATATCCACCTCCTGGATAGATTTGAATCCAGGAAAGAGGTTTTATGGGTGTCCAAAGTGGACTAGGGTGAGATTTATGGGTTGATTCTGGTTTATGGTTTATGTTTAATAATTTAGTTGGAGCTAATAATGGTTGGTTGTGCAGAAAAACACGGGTTGTGGTTTTTTCGTGTGGCTAGATCCAAAGATGTGCGATCGTTCAAGGGATGTGATCCATGGGCTACGGAGAAGGCTTAATGGTATTGAGGGTCCTAGAGTAATGGTTGAAAAAGCGAATGCTAGAGAGAAGCGCTTGTGGGTTGCCCTGGTTGTGTCCTGGGGAATTTTCTTGGTTATTATGCTATTAAGGGCATAAGTATGGGAAATATCCAATTGGGTTTGTAATGAAATTGACAATGTATGATTGTGTCCTGGGGAATTTTCTAGGTTATTATGCTATTACGGGCATAAGTATGAGAAATATCAAATTGGGTTTGTAATGAAATTGACAATGTATTATTTATTTTCTTTTCATATTATGCAATGAATTTGATTATAAATGGTATGGAAAAACAATGAATATGATTATGAATAGTATGAAAAACTAAGGTGAATTGGCATGGGTTTGGGCAGTAAATTGACATGAATTAATGGTCGATCCTATTTGAAACAAATTGATATAGATTTTCTGTGAAAATAAATGGACATGAGGACCGGACCTCCCTCAAGTGGACCGGACCTCCAGAGACCACAGAGCAAACGATGAAGCTCGAGGACCGGACCTCCAGGAACACATCGAGCCAGCCATGAAGCTTGAGGACCGAACCCCTCCCTAGAGGATCAGACCTCTAGAAATGCACATAACCAACCACAAAGCCTTCTCTGCAGCCCATGGATCACATCCCTTGAACGATCTCACATCTTTGGATCTAGCCACACGAAAAAACCACAACTCGTGTTTTTCTGCACAACCAACCATTATTAGGTCCAACTAAATTATTAAACATAAACTATAGACCAGAATCAACCCATAAATCTCACCCCAATCCACTTTGGACACCCATAAAACCTCTTTCCTGGATTCAAATCTATCCAGGAGGTGGATATTCGTGCAACTAATCCACAGTGGCAGTGCAGTGATGATTCACCATCAGCATCTTTGTTGTGCGTCCTGCTCTGGTAACTTCGATGGCTGCTCCGACTCATTTTGAAGAGAAGAGAAAATTCATGCTGGTGGAGAGAGATAAGCTTGATTCTGAAAAAAGCATGGGTTTTTTTTTTTTGGTTTCAGCAATGAGGGTTTGAAGAGATAAAGAAAGCCAACTCTTGGGGGCTGTCTAGGTGGAAAAAATGGGGTGCTGAGTGGTCCAGGGAGGTCGAAATGACCAATATGCCCTGCCACGTCAGCAAAATAGACAGAAGTTTAAGACGGAAATTGGATGAAGGGGTACATTAGAATAACGTTGTAACTGTTAGGTGGTAAATTGATAAAATTAATAAGTAAGGGGGCACATTAGGAATGGAATCATAGTTCAAGGGGCAAAAATGATAATATGCCTAAATTTATTTATTTTTATATTCAAAATAAAAAAATAAAAAACGATTTTTCTGTAGCTAGAACTCGGTAGCTACAAATGTAATCTCTATCTGTAATTTAAAACTTGCACCTATAATTTAAAGTCTGTTATTTGCAACCTAAAAAGTTGTATCTACGACCTAAAATTAACAGATGCAGATAGGGGATGCATCTACATCCATCGTGAATAGAATGGCCTTTAACTAAGGGGTGCAAGTAATTGGGTTTAGCCAACCTAAACCCACTCAAACCCATCCCAGGTTTTTTGAGTCTACATTGATTTGCACGTTGTGCAATGTATATTTCAGTAACATATGTAGTGTTTTTGAGTAGCATAAAAAGATTGAAATAACCGTCTACGTACGTGCTACATAGCCACTTTGTCAAAAAAAAAAAATTGGGTTACATTGGAGGGATTCAAACATTGGGTATATCCTAATCTTAATTCATTATATCATTTCCTCTACTTTATGCGGTTGGTTTATTTGGGAGAGACATATCATTCCCTCTACTTTATGTTTGAGAAATTTTATTAAATGAAATTTTTAAATAAAAAAATCACTTTTTTGACCCTTGGCTCCAAACTTAATCTTTTTTTACTCTTTTGCCTATTTTCGGACAAAAATTCCCCTGATATACACCCTCTTCTTTCACTTCAAAATTTCCGTCACCTCCCTTCTCTTTCTCTGTGCAACACAACAGTCGCTGAAGCACAAATAGAGGTTGGTGACCTTGCCGGGCTCTAAATCGGAGAACGGCAACCTTGGACCTTGTAGCTTGTAAAAAATCTCCTTTTATGCTTAATGTGGACACTGCTCTTTGTATATAATAAATGGAAAAATTGATTTGAAAAAGTGGGTTTGTTGTTAGATACTAAAAATATATCCAAATATGAAATTATGACATGAGTTTGTTGTTCCAGATTTGAAATTTTGATCTGGGTTTGTTGTTCCAGATCTGAAATCCAACCTGAGTTTGTTGTTCTAGATCTGAAAGTTTGATAGTCGACAAATGGTCAACAAATGAGAGAATATATGAATATGATGAACTGGCTGCATCACCATCTAATGTGGCGACCATTTGTCAACTATTAATTAGTAGATCATGTGTTGACCATCGAAATTTCATATTTGAGTTCCATTGTTGCTGAGCTTTGAAGATAAACACGAACAAAAAATTCAAATCTCCAAACCTAACAAGATGAAACTCTCAAAGAAAAAAAGTTATTTCATTAAGCTTTCCCCATCATCTATCAAACACAGATCTCCAATTTTAACCTTTAATGTCGATCTCCATTTTATTTTCATCAATCTTTCCCATCAATTTTTTTTTTATACACAATCCCCATCATCTAATAAATGGAAACATTGATTTGGAAAGTTGGGGTTGTTGTTAGATGCTAAAAAAAATCCAAATATGAAAATCTTGTTCCAGATATGAGATTTTGATCTGGGTTTGTTGTTCCAGATCTAGAATTTTGATGGTTGACAAATGGACGACAAATGGGAGAAGATGAACATGATGAATTGGCTGCAGCTAGCACCATCTAATGTGGCAGCCATTTTTCAACTATTAGTCGACCATGTGTCGATCATCGAAATTTCAGATCTAAATTTGAGTTCCATTGATGCCGAGCTTTGAAGATAAACACAAACAAAAAATTCACCTAACTAGATGAAGCTCTCAAAGCAAAAAATTAAGTTATTTCATTAAGCTTGCCCCATCATCTATTAAACCCATATCTCCAATTTTCATTAATCGTTCTCATCAAATTTTTTTTATTTTTTTTATATGTAAGTGGATCGGTATGGCTAGTTAGCCAATACGTGGGTCCATTAGCGGTGGAGAGAGAAGAAGAGAGATGGGGCACGGAAAGGAGGAGGACGATAGTGGAATGGTGTTTCCCAATTTGGTATTTCCATACCACATATGATTTGGTGTTGATATTCTAGAAAGAAGATGGGTTGGGGAGAGAGAAGGGGGGTGAGGAAAATTCTGAAGTGAAAGATGAGGATGTATATCAGGGGTTATTTTTGTCAGAAAATAGATAAAATAGTAAAAAAAGATTAAGTTTGAGGATGAGAGTTAAAAAAATGTGTTTTGTATTAAAAATGGTTATTTAATAAAATTTCCCCTTATGTTTTTGTTGTGGGAGAGTGGAAGAAACTATTGTACATGCAATGTGGAGGTGTCATATGGCTAAAAAATTTAGCAACCGATCTTTCTTTGTGATGTGGTGTCGATTTGGCATGTTTGTTCTATAGCCCACATAGGAGAATTGGAGTTGTTCCTGGTGATTGCGTGGTATTTATGGCCGGTTTGGATGGTACAGTTGCTTAAAATTAAGGGGTAGTCCTCAATCACATGATGTTCTTGACAAGTTGCAGGGTTGCAATAATTTTTTTCAGGCCAAGAGCCTCATGTGCCACTTACTGTGCGTCGCAATCTGTGTTGGTAGCCTCCTATTGGGATGCTAAAATAGAACGTTGATGCTTCTTGTCGATCTATTGGACAATCAGCAGCTAGGTGTTGGCCTGCTGAAATTGAATTTTAATGATTCTCATTCTTCTATGATAATGGATGTATATATAGGGCTTGTTTGGTGATATTTTAGGTGCTACTTGGTGTCCTTCTCATCCTTCTACGAGAGATTCTACTTAGGCCTTCCACTACAAGGCCGGAAAGGAGACCCAAAACCCATTTGGGTACCATTTGTGATCACACACAACTCCTATGGGTCGAAAATGGAGACCCAAAAGGAAGTGAAACCCAAAATGATACTCAAATTTGGGTCATCACCAAAATTGATACACAAATACCCTTGGCCCATCCACGTGAGCAACAGACAGAAGAGAGAGAAATAGGTTTGGGCCGCTGACGCAACTACGTTGTGGGAACCACATGTCAGACCGGTGCTTGTTTAATCGCCTCTGGCGCGCATGTAGCCCACCAAGGTCCAAGATTATTATACCATTGGTTAGACCTAGAGGATCTTTGTAGTCAGCAAGTGAAGATGATGCCCCAGTGAAGGTTTGTGTCACGGCCCGCTATCTCAAGTCCAAGGCCCACTTGCATAGGGCCCAACCCATTGTACTTGTTTAATTCTGGAACCTTCTAGACTTGTGTATGTCCAGATTCGTTGTATAGGGGTAGGTAGGATTTGTGTATGTCCAGATTCGTTGTATGGGGGTAGGTAGGATATTTTTCCTTATTGTACTCTGGACCATTAGATCAATCTGATCTTAACCGTCCAATAGGGGTGGGTAGAAGTAAGGAATTGTATATAAAAGAGGAGGCCTCATTTGGCCAAACCACCTGGGAAATACAAACATATTATCCCCATATCTCTCTCTTGTGTTCTTAAGTGTTCTTGAGTATTCATCTCTTGTTTTTGCATATTTGTGTTGTTTGATCTACCTTGATAGGTGATTGGCTGACTTAGCTTGTTCGAGGAGGCGACCAAGTCTAAGGCCGCACAGGTAGAGGACTCTGAAATAGTCGTCCCGTGATAGTTGGTATCAGAGTGGATTGAGACGGCGGATCATTTGGTGACTAGCCTAATGGACACAACGAACATCACCATGGAGCGAGGTGGTGAAAAGTCCAAGAGAGGCAAGTCAAAGGATGTGGTTGGTGCGATGGAGGGACGGCTTTCAAGGATGGAGAAGACCATGGCCGATTTTGAGATTCGGCTTGGAAGATGTTCCTGAGATGGAGACCCTTAAGGCAATGGCGGAAGATCTTGAGGGAGAGTTCCAAGGAGCGCTCACCTCTCTTGCAGACACAATCCGGCAGGAAGTCAAGGAGCAGCTTGACCAGTACCCTGCTGAGCTCACCACAGTCCGTGAGGAGATGGATGACATGAAGGGAGATTGGGTCTTATATAAGAAGGCAGTGCTCAACAGTTCACATGGGCCTAGAGAGTCGAAGATGGATGCTTTCAAGCCCACATCCTTCAATGGGAAGAGAGAAGCTAAGGAGCTAGACACCTACTTATGGAACATGGAGAGGTACTTCAAGTATTTGAGGATGGATGAGGATGAACCAAAGATCTCAACGACAACCTTGTTCCTCACCGACAATGCACTCATGTGGTGGCGTAGAAGGAGTATGGAAATAAGCAAGGTATATTTACTCTCACTACATGGACTGAGTTTAAGGCTGACATCAAGCTACATTTCTACCCTGAGAATGCCAGGTTTGAAGCAAAACAAAAGCTTAGGTGGTTGAAGTAGACTAGATCTATCAAAGACTATGTGGCTGAGTTCACCAATCTGCTTTTCGAAATCTCCACTATGAATGAAGAAGACAAGCTTGTGTATTTTATAGATGGGCTTTAACCTTAGGCTCAAACGAAATTACAGCGGAGGAATGTCCAAACCTTGTCAATAGCTATCACTGCAGCTGAGTCCCTCATAGAGTATAAGAGAGCTGACAAGGGTGAAACCAAGTCCAAATGGCCAAAAGGGAATGGTAGTGGCAAAGGTGGGGTAGACAACAAGCCCAAAGAAAAGTCTGATGACAAGAGCAAATTCAATCCCAACAAATCTACTTGGTGGAACAAAGGTGATCCAAAGAAGAAAGAGAAATCTGGCCTAATAGCATGCTATTTCTGTGATGGACTTCATATAATGCGTGACTGTCCAAAGAAGAAGGCTTTGAATGCTATGATTCGAGGGGAAGAATCCGAGGAAGAGAAAGAAGAACAGATGGGTGCTCTTCAACAATTTGCAGCTGTGCAAGCCCAACTTGCTCAGTCCAAAGCCCAAGCTAGGGGTGTAATGTATGTCGATGCTATGGTGGAAGGCAAGGCTACCCGTGCACTGGTGGATACGGGAGCATCTCACAACTTCATGGCTGTGGCGGAAGCAAAGAAACTTGGACTTCAGGTTTCCAAAGTAGGTGGCAGTGTCAAGGCAGTGAACTCTGTTGCAAAGCCAATTGTGGGGGTAGCTCGTGGTGTGAAGCTACAAATTGGCGCATGGAGTGGATCGACGGATTTCTCTGTATTCCCCATGGATGACCATGGCATCATGCTTGGGATGGAGTTTATGGACAAGGTAAAGGCTTTTCCTATTCTGCACTGCAATTCTATATGTATAGCGCAGGATGAGATGCTACCTTGCTTCGTGCCGGTAGAGAGAGACAAAATTCTTGTCAGCAATGCAACTCACAAGGTCATGGAAGAAGGGTGAGACGACTTTCCTAGCAACCTTGAAAGAAGATAGTGATGGAGGTGTTCCGCAAAGACTGCCTCGTGGAGTGGGGGAAGTATTGAGCAAGTATGCAGATGTGATGCCCAAAGACCTACCAAGGAAGCTACCACCTAGGAGGGAGGTGGACCATGCGATTAAGTTAGAACCTGGTGCCAAACCACCTGCTAGAGCACCTTACCGAATGGCTCCTCCGGAATTGGAGAAGCAATTGAAGCAACTACTAGATGCTGGGTACATTCAACCATCCAAAACTCCTTACGGCGCCCCAGTCCTGTTCCAGAAAAAGAAGGATGACTCACTGAGGATGTGCAATGACTATCGGGCATTGAATAAAGTGACCATAAAGAATAAGTATCTCATTCCTTTGATTGCAGACTTGTTTGAGCAGCTAGGAGGAGCAAAGTACTTCACCAAACTGGATCTTCGCTCGGGGTATTACCAAGTGAGGATCGCTCCAGGTGATGAGCCCAAAACCACCTGTGTGACACAGTATAGTCATGCCATTCGGACTCACCAATGCTCCTGCCACTTTCTGCACACTAATGAACAAGGTATTGCATCCCTATTTGGATAAGTTTGTTGTGGTTTACATTGACGATATTGTGGTGTATAGTAACTCCCTAGAGGAACACATGGAACATCCGAGGATTGTGTTCCAAGTCCTTCGAGAGAATGAACTTTATGTGAAGAAGGATAAGTGCTCATTCGCTCTAGAGGAAGTGGATTTCTTGGGGCATAGAATCAAAGAGGGCGAACTAATGATGGATGTAGGTAAGGTGAGGGCCATACAAGACTGGGAGCCACCAAACAAGGTTACAACCCTCCGGTCATTCCTTGGGTTGGTCAACTACTACCGTCGCTTTATTAAAGGTTACTCAACTAGAGCATCGCTCTTGACGGACTTGTTGAAGAAAAACAAGGCATGGTCGTGGACCCAAGAATGTCAGCATGCTTTCGAGGAACTAAAGAAAGCCATTATGGAAGAACCGGTTCTGAAGCTCCCCGATCCCACAAAAGTCTTTGAGGTACACACTGATGCCTCCGACTTTGCTATTGGTGGTGTACTTATGCAGGATGTGCATCTGATAGCCTTTGAGTGCCACAAGCTCAACGATGCTGAAAGGAGATACACTGTCCAAGAGAAGGAGATGACAGCAGTGGTCCATTGCTTACGAGTATAGAGGCACTACTTGCTTGGTTCTCATTTTGTGGTAAAGACAGATAATATAGCCACGAGTTACTTCCTATCACAGAAGAAGCTTTCTCCTAAGCAGGCGAGGTGGCAAGACTTTTTGGCAGAGTTTGACTATAAGTTGGAATACAAGCAGGGGAGTTCCAACCTTGTGGCAGACGCACTCAGCAGGAAAGCTGAGTTTGCTTCATTAGCCGTACCCCAAAGTTCCCTTTTAGAATGAGTGAAGGACAGATTACTACATGATCCTTAGACCAAGAGTTTGGTTGCCCTTGTCAAAGATGGGAAGACAAGACGGTTTTGGCTTCAAGAGGACTTGTTGTATACCACGGGAAGTCGGCTTTACATCCCAAAATGGGGCGGACTGTGACGCGAGTTGTTGAAGGAGTGTCATGACTCCAAATGGGCCGGACACCCAGGCACCCATAGAACATTGGCATTGCTGGGTGATACCTACTACTGGCCACAGATGAGGAACGATGTAGACGTATATGTACGAACATGTCTTATTTGCCAACAGGACAAGGTGGACCAAAAGCAACCTGGGGGGTTACTAGAGCCACTCCCGGTCCCCTCTCGACCTTGGGAAAGCATATCTGTGGGTTTTATCACATGTCTACCGAAGTCAGATGGGTGTGGTTCTATCTTGGTGGTGGTGGACCGGTTCACCAAATATGCCACTTTTATTCCAGCATCACCAGATTGTAGAGCAGACGAGGCGGCACACTTGTTTCTTAAGCACGTGGTGAAGTATTGGGGAGTTCCAAAGAGCATCATCAGCGATCGGGACCCACGATTCACAGGGAAATTTTGGATGGAGGTCTTTAAACTTCTGGGCTCAGAGTTGAACTTCTCCACTAGTTTTTATCCACAGACAGATGGGCATACATAAAGGACTAATGCACTGTTAGAGTTTTACTTGAGGCATTATGTGTGTGCCAATCAAAAGGATTGGGCCAAGCTGCTTGACATCGCCCAATTCTCATACAATTTGCAACAATCTGAGTCCATGGGAGCAAGCCCATTTCAGTTGGCCACTGGGCAACAACCATTTACCCCAAGCACACTTGCAACTAACTATACAGGGAGTAGTCCGGGAGCATTCAAGACTGTTAAGGAGTGGCGAATACAAAATGATTTAGCACGCGCACACTTGGTGAAAGCATCCAAGAAAATGAAGAAATGGGCAGATAAGAAGCGGTGCCATGTGGAGTTCCAAGTGGGAGACATGGTCTTTGTAAAGCTCAATCCTAGCCAGCACAAGTCCACAAGAGCATTACACAAAGGGCTATTGCGGAGATACGAAGGGCCCTTTCTAATTCTCAAGAGAGTGGGCAAAGCTTCTTACCATGTGGAACTCCCTCCCAAGATGAAAATCCACCCTGTTTTTCATGTGAGCACATGGAAACCATTTCATGCAGATGTTGAAGAGCCCAGTAGAGGGGAATCGAAGCGTGCACCACCCAACGTAGTCACTTTCTTTGACAAACAGGTGGAGTGTATCCAGGCTAAGCGGGAGGTCCGTCGTAGTGGTATCCCGCGATACACAGAGTACTTTGTCAAATGGAATGGGTTGCCCGACTTTGAAGCCAGTTGGGAGAGCGAGGAGTCTTTGTGGTAGTTCAAGGACTACATTGCCATGTTCGAAGTCGAAGAAGCGACGAGGACGTCGCTTGCTTAGGTGGGGGAGAATGTCACAGCCCGCTATCTTAAGTCCAAGGCCCACTTGCATGGGGCCCAACCCATTGTACTTGTTTAATTCTGGAACCTTCTAGACTTGTGTATGTCTAGATTCGTTGTATGGGGGTAGGTAGGATTTGTGTATGTCTAGATTCGTTGTATAGGGGTAGGTAGGATATTTTTCCTTATTGTACTCTGGACCGTTAGATCAATCCGA
Organism: Dryas drummondii; assembly: GCA_003254865.1. Lineage (NCBI taxonomy): Eukaryota > Viridiplantae > Streptophyta > Magnoliopsida > Rosales > Rosaceae > Dryas > Dryas drummondii. The sequence goes on from QANW01003833.1 coordinate 1,250,795, forward strand.
TCTTAACCGTCCAATAGGGGTAGGTAGAAGTAAGGAATTGTATATAAAGGGGGAGGCCTTATTTGGCTAAACCACCTGGGAAATACAAACATATTCTCCCCATATCTCTCTCTTGTGTTCTGAAGTGTTCTTGAGTATTCATCTCTTGTTCTTGCATATTTGTGCTGTTTGATCTACCTTGACAGGTGATTGGCTGACTTAGCTTGTTCGAGGAAGCGACCAAGTCTAAGGCCGCACGGGTAGAGGACTCTGAAATAGTCGTCCCGTGACACTTGGCTAGCTAGAGAAGAGTCTCAACTCATTACCATGCTTGTGTTGTCTAATTTATGAAATTCTCTGTTTTTATGTCTTTCAAACATGGGTATTTAAATTATATTTTAAATATGTACAATATTAGTCTCATTTTGAAGATCTAATTAAAATATTAACAGTGATATAATATTCACAAAATTTTATAAATTTAAAATTAATGACCACTTAATCAATCTTAAGCATAATTTAAGTAGGTATAAAAGACTGAGACTCAAATTTAGATCTCAGCACCATTGGTGTTAAAAAATTGAGACCCAAAATGGGTTTGAGTCACCAAAAATGGGACATGCCATTGTAGAAGGCCTTACTATATGGTACGACCTCCGATGATACAGTGGCATTTGTTCTTGTTTCAAGTAGTTCTTTGTCTTTTAAAACAAATAAAACTAATGGCAACGTAGCTCTAGGGGGTCATACCCAAACAAGTGATCGATCAACTCGTATTATTCATAACTTCTCATAATCTCCTAACCTAGTTAACCTTTTAATTATAAAGTTTCATGTACGTGTGACATTGATTTTCCTGCTACAACTTCAAATAAAACAATTTAAAAAAAAATAAGAACCGTGAGAAAAAAAAAGAAGAAGAAAAAATTACAGTTTAATCCTTCTAACATTTTTTATTTAGAAAAAAACTTTATGACTTTTTTTTTTTTTTCCAAATAAAGTCCTTATTTTTTCTAAATAAAGTCCTTTGACCATTGCCTTATCAAAGAAATATGTCATTATTTTTTTATTTTTGAGGGTATAGAGTACGAATTAACCTCATACCTTCCTAGGATATAGAATGAGGTTTGTAGAGACTGCATGTTTGGTTTTAACTCTAAGATTTTGGGCTCAAAATCTCAGAGTTAAACCTAATATAAAGTCGACAAAACAGGATTTGATGAAAAAGTGAAAATGGTCGCCGACCACTCGACGCCTGGTATGTGTGAAAAAAATAGAAAGTAATGGACCAATATTGTATAATATGAAATTGTTATAATATTATTGGACTTTATTTAGAAATTTAAAAGCCATAAGGTTTTAGTCAGTAAAATTAAAAGACCTAAATGGAAGTCTCCGAAAAAAAAAAAGAAGTGTTCTAACTTTTCTTTTCCTTTTTGGAACGTGAGATGAGTTCCGTCTCCTCCAATCCAAAACTCTTTTCTTTCTATACCATAGTGTTTCTTTTCTCTGACGTTTGTGTGCCAGTGTTGATGAAACTCACGCGCATCTCCTCCTGCAAAGTCTAATTTCCTCCATTAGTAAGACCTCCATAACCAGTCTATTGTTTCAGTTATGGCTTTTTTACAGTTGGAGCTTTACACTTTCTCTCCCAAATTTTAGGATTATTGGGGGATGATTTAGGCTTGGGATTTGGGTCTTTTTTAATTTCGTTTTTATAATTTTTATTGTTCATTGGGTCTTTTATTGGCACACAATACTGATATTCCATTGCATCTGAGTCTGTCTGCTCTTACTGGTAGAGATTCCTTAATTAAAACTAACGGACAAGATTGTTCTCTTTCTTCTAACTCGCAGAAAATGGGCAATGCTTCATCCATGAAGAAAACTGAATTGTGCCATAATTACCCACCAATGAACAGTACTCATAGACCTACAAAACAAAAAGAAGAGCAAGAGCATGATAAGAAGAAATCCTACATTCACAAACTACCAAACCACATAATATTTGAGATCTTCTGCAAAATTAAACCCTAAATCCCAATCAAAGCTCTCGTCCAATACATGTGTGTGTGCAAGTATTGGCGTCGTTCGCTCTCATACCCGGACTTCACCAAATACCTATTTTCACGAACACACACTTGGGTTTTGTTGAAAAACCCCAAAATGAAGAGCCTCTTCTTAGTTGACGTCGAGAAGGCCACCAACCGTGACTATGTCATAATGAAGTTTCCTACAGACCCGAATGTCCCAACTGATATCGTAGGTTCCTGTAATGGTTTGCTCTGCCTATACAGTGGTATGTATGATTTCTATATATGGAATCCCATTACTGGTGAGTCTTTAGCTCTTCCAACACCAACGAAATTGTAGAAAGAAATTGTTTATCCAAATTTTAGTTGCGGGTTTGGGTTTAGTCCCATGAGTGATGTTTATAAAGTAGTTATGTTTAGGTTACCAAGGAAAGGGAATGGTGAAGGGGAGGTAATGGTTAATTATGACTGTTGGCTCTGGAATATGGTGAAGCATTAATGAGAATTCGGGATTCCGTCCTTGGCATCTATCATGTGAAGTTTATCTTAATGGATTTATTCATTGGACTAGTGGGGAGTCAAGGGTTCTATTTTGGTATGTGCCTTTGACGTTGAAAGCGAGTATTTCCAACAGTTTCCACTATCGCCTTCGCCGCAGCCTTCTTCCTTGAAAGAATCTTTCTATGGTTCTACCCTTGGAGTCTTGAGAGGGTGTCTCTCCCAAATTGTTGGTTCAGGTCATAACATCAATGTTTGGGTGATGACGAATTATGGTAAGGAGTCTTGGATCAAGGTGTATGAAATTAGAGATGTAGTTGGTGCTACTTTTGCTCAACTATTGAAAGTTACAGAAGAGGGGCAAATATTGTTGTTATATGGGTCTCATTTGCAGGCTTATACGCTTGTGATGGTACAATCGACCAAGGTTTACAAGTGTAAACCTAAAAGAACAAGAATCTTGGAATCCACCATGAAATTGAGAGAAAACTTCAATAATTAAGTTGATAAAATTCTGAATAATAATCGTTTAGCAATTGTAAAATTGCTTAAGTATGCTTAAGAAACCCTAGGGCGCAAACAACCTTATAATTAAGGCCCACGAGTAATTACAAATCCAAATAAAATATAAACGAAATTAAATAAAATGTCTGAAAGTTTAAAATGCAGATTTAAGGCCCTAAACGACCTCGGAAAGCCGAAAAAGCCCATACATCATAGCAAAGCAATGAGTTTGACCCGTTTTGCGATTCCCTTCGAAACGATATGCAATAGTGCCACTTTCAGAGCCAAACTCTCTGACTCGTAGAAATCATTTCCCGAATTTCTTGAATTTGCAACGATCAAGTTGTGGCATAAATTTTTCCGCCAACCATTTTGCATTAGCCTGGCCGAAGAAACGGCACAGTGTGGGTTAAGATTCATGGAATGCCATCAGAGATTAACATGGCATGCCTTCATATTCCAAGCTTTGTTTCGCTAAAAGATGTCATCAGTTTCTAGAGCTCCAGGGTAATATTTGTCAATTTGTTGCTCTTAGTAATTTCAGTTTTTTTTTTAATTTATTACTGATCAGATGCTTAATTAGTGTGATTAGTGTGTTTGATTTCTTAACATCTTAAATCTCTAATATGAATGACAGTTGACCGTCTAATTGTTTATTAACTTGACGTGAATGTCCCTCTACTGTCAAGTTCAATTAGGATTACTTCTTTTTCCTACATATTTCTATTACAAGAGGGAACATGGTTTGCAACATTGTGAGGACTGCCTTTTGTTTTAAGTGGGTGAAAGGCATACATTGCATGTATAGCTTAAAGAGAGAGACCCTGATTCTGTGATGCTCTGCATATATTTTGGTATCATTGGTTAAATGCTTTGCTATTATTTGCTCTTTTTAAGTGTTGCATCTACGATCCACCTATATATGAGAGTTTGATTTGCGCATAGCCAACCTCATTAAGTTCTTGATGGTTTGTAGTCTCCATAGACCCAAAAAAGTACAACTTCCTAGAGTATCATTAGCCAAATCATTAAGGGGAATTAAGAAACCCTTAAGGGGTCCTTTTCCATTTCTAGCCTCATGATCTCTTCCGCTTAAGCCCCAATTGGGGTTGTTCTTTTGACATCAAAAAGCAGCTTTAATTGTATTACAATTCTAGATGAACCACAAAAAATTTAGTATTTGATTTTCTCACAATTATAGTTCACCCACCACAATTTTTAAAAGCTTACCAAACATATTGATACTGTTTTTTACATTCCCAACATTTTTAATCATGTTGTAAATATATTATTATGTGTGGTTATTCCTATAATTAGTTGTTGGGGCATACTAGTAAATGTTCAAAACCCTAGTAAACCCTACTGAAAGTTTGTATTAGGTGATCTATTCACTTAATAAACTTGATTAATTTCACTTTCAGTGATCGGACCTCAATTTTTGATTTATGTGATCATTCAGGAACTAATCAAACAGACACAACTCAAACGATTCAGTAACTAAAATCTGAAACTCCAGATTGACTTCTAAAACCAAAAATCACTTTTTTAAACAACACAAATCAAACACACCAAAGGATCAAGTGACATCCTATACACTCAGAGGACCCATCACAGTAGGCATCCCAGTGTTATCCACTACTACAATGGTGTGTGATTAGCTAGACAGTTCTATAAGACATATCAATTTCAAGCATATAGCTACAATACAGATTTGTGTTTAAAAGTTGAGTGAGTCAGTCAGCATAACAACACAAAAAGGGAGACGAATGCACACAAGATGTTCACCCAGAAAAACCACAAAGGGTAAAAACTGGGGGTCTTTTTCAGCTGACCGGGCAATCCACTATAGAGGAGGTTCAATACAAAGGGAGCATACAACACACAAGCTCAATCACTAAGTCCTAAACTAAGTGGCAACTTCTTATCCCTTTGTGCAACTTCCATAAGCAAGGCAATCAATCATTCATGAAGAAGGCAGCTCCAACTCCAAGCTCATCAACCCATGACACCAATTCACACCAAGCCCAGCAGATTCTTCAATGTATGAACATGATATGCAAATTTTGGATTCTTTAAAAATCAGCCTTCTCAAGCAAGAGGCATGAAAAGGCTAATGGAGAATCCTTCAACTAAAAATCTAAATGAATGTGTTTGAAAAATATATGAAAAGATTTAAACAACATTGAAACTCATTCAGATTTTTGATGAAAAACAAGTTAAAAAAATCATTTAGTTTTTGAAAATCAAAAGCATTTTCTTACTTGATAAAGGATGAGCACTCACCCAAAATGCCCAGGCATTCACAAACGAAAATACCCATTGAAAATATGCTCATCAACCCCCACGAAAAAATCTGAACGGATCTCCTATATACCCGTACACCACACACACCATTTTCATGTTTGCCCAAGCCACGTGGAAGCCAAACAATGGTTGTCCACAAGAGACGAATGAGGGGCATATTCCTTTTGTCCTAGAGGGCTATCCTAGTATTGCTAAGGATAGGAATGAGGAGCTGTAAAAACAAATATTGCTTTATTTTGCAAAAATCAGAAATGGAGAAGATGATGATTAGTGCTGAGGTGTGTGTAAGTGTGTGGCGTGAATGAATGAGATGCAATCAGATCTGATTGATATAGTGGGGGAACCAAGTCATGTGCAATGCACATGCATGTTTAGTAAAAAACAGAAAATGGGCTTTAAAAGTAAAACCCAAAATGGCCCCACTGCACTGACTGTCACATAAGTATCAGCCACTGTACGTGAAAAACATTGTTCTTTATGACTAGTCAAATGAACACAAAACTGATATTTTCATGAATTGAATGAAGTGCAGTATACCTTAAGTCTTTGTTCATTCTTGACTTCTTCAATACAACTGATCTTGTCCTTAATCTAGCCTAGAGCTTGTGAGTGATTAAATAAAAATAAGTACAATGGTTTTGACAAGTAAAATAGCCAATATAACAAATTCTAGAAACTAACAATCTCCCCCTTTGGCTTTCCTTGACAAAACATCAACCCATTCACCTCACAAGACTCTCAACACTCAATCCAACACTATGTTATAATGTACCTGCAAGAAGAAGTACTTGCACAACACAAAATATGATAATACAACAACCAATGCAGTTTAAACACAGCAAGCAATGTAGAGTAAACAAATACATTCTCCTCCTTTTTGTCATGGAAAGACAAAAGGACATACATAAAAAATAGGAGTGAAGTTCAAGAGCACAGAACGTTGGAGAAATATTCAAGAGAAAAATACATGCTTAAAGAGTAAATTCCACAAAAGACTGACTCCCCCTAAATTCTAATTCCCCCTAAATTCGAACTCCCCCTAGGACTGATAACCGGCAGTAGCAGCAGCAGCAACATCTCTGTACCGGGCTTACATGGCAAGTTCAAAGTCATCTACAGCCTGAAGAGCGATTGAACATGCTGCCACTGGAGAAACTGATGAAGGTTCTGAAATGTTAGGGATTTGAAGGAAGGAAAAGAGGGGCGCGTGCACTATAAGGGCGGCTAGAGATAAAAAATGAGAAAAATGTCTGAAAAGTCCTTAATAAACAGTAATCCAAGGTGCAGAATGTCCCTGTGAAATTGACTCTGTGTGACTGTAGTAGACCAGTCAAAAGCGACAAAGTTCATACAGAACAGAACTGGGGCATAAAACAGTAATGAAATTTTGACGAAAAGATAGAGGAATCTTGGAAGAGTTGGAAGCAATGACACACAAGAAAAATCTATGAGTTAGATGTGCTTCAGAGATTTTATTTTGACAAAAACAAAAAAAATTTGACAAAAACAACAGTAACAATTGAAATGAATTAACCACCAATGTCAACACTCTAATAGATATGGAAAATGAAAATTGCAAATTTTGTGCCAGAAAATAAGCATATTTGGGATATAGAGAGGTCAATGCTAGCATTCAAGACTTGTTCTAGATGGAAAAAACAATGTCAAAGACAACCAAAGATGTTGAATAAGTTTCATCCACAACAAGAGATTAGAATTTGACCACTCAAGAGAATTTCTACTTTGGGAACAAATCTTGAAAATAAAGTTTTTCAACTCATGACAATGGCTATGAGAAAATTATTTTCATTCGTTTTGTTTAGGCACATCCCAAAATAAGTGCAATGATTTTGTCCAATTTTGCGACTCTTTACCCTAGAACACCATAAAAACACCTTATTTCTCCCTAAGGCCGTGACTTCTTTGGTCACACTTTTTTTTTTTTTTAATTTTGTATGATGCACATTTGTTTAAATGAGGAAAGTTTAGCTGAAGATGGGTCACAAAGGAGGAATTATATTGAAGGGCTAAATTGCATCCTCAAACAAATTGTCTTTGAAAAGTATTTAACAAGTTTGATTGACCATGACAAAGTGTTAAATAGAAAGAGATCTCAAAGCTAACAATTGACAAGAAGAAAGGATTATGCTTATTGACATGACACATGTGATGCAAGAACCTTTTTGAATATCAAAGAGAGTGTGACAAGTAATGTTAAGACCTTTCAAAATGGTTATTAAAAAAAACTGCTTAAACCAATGAAAGGAAACTTAAACAATGAAGCACATTTAACTACAAGGGATCATGCATGTGTACAAATGCCAATTGACTTCCGAAGAATAATGTGCTTTGGATTCTCTAGAGCTTTTTTAAAGATGTCTGCAAGTTGTTGTTCGGAAGGAACAAAAGTCAAAGTAAGAGTTCCACTCTCCACAAGATCTCTAATGAAATGATGTCTTATGTCAATATGCTTGGTTCGAGTATGTTGCACCGGGTTCTTGGAGATATCTATAGCACTCATGTTATCACAATAGATGAGAAAGGTTTTCTCATCAATTCCATAATCAGCTAACATTTGTCTCATCCAAATGAGTTGTGTACAACAACTCCCTGCTGCTATGTATTCAGCTTCAGCAGTCGACAAAGAGATAGAATTCTGCTTCTTGTTATGCCAAGACACTAAGTTATTTCCAACATAGAAAGCACCACCCGAGGTGCTCTTCAAATTATCACTACATCCAGCCCAATCAGAGTCACTAAATCCAACCAATTTAGTGTTACAACCGATAGTCAAGAGTCCTATATACATATTTGATTATCCTTTTTGTTGCAAACAAATGAGATTCTTTGGGATCACTTTGGAACCTAGCACACACTCCTACCGCAAACGATATATCCGGTCGACTAGCTATGAGGTAGAGGAGACTTCCTATCATGCTTCTATACAAGGTTTGATCCACTTGCTTACCACATGGATCCCTATGAAGGTTGGAGCTTTTACTCATTGGAGTAGTAGCCACTTTGGAAGACTCAAGCCCAAACTTTTTGACCAAGTTTCTAGCATACATAGATTGGGAGATAAATATCCCACTATCTACTTGCTTAACTTGCAGCCCTAAAAAGAAATTCATTTCACTAACTAGACTCATTTCAAATTCACTAGCCATTACATCAATGAATCTCTTAACATGCAAATTTGAAGTTGAACCAAAGACAATATCATCCACATAAACTGAGCAATCAAGACATCATTTTTTAACCTTTTTACAAATAGGGTCTTGTCAACCGACCCTCTTTGATACCCATTGGACAACAAGTGATGAGAGAGTCTCTCATACCAAGCTCTTGGAGCTTGCTTCAGCCCATACAAGGCTTTCCTCAATTTATAAACACCATCTCTCATGTGAGGATCCTCAAAACCTTTTGGTTGTTCTACAAAAACTTCCTCATTCAAGTAACCATTTAAAAATGCCGTTTTAACATCCATTTGATACAATTTGAACTTAAGATGACATGCAATGGCACAAAGTAACCTAACGGACTCAAGTCTAGCAACGGGTGCAAAAGTCTCATCAAAATCAATACCCTCTAATTGAGAGTACCCTTGAGCAACAAGCCTAGCCTTGTTTCTAACTACATTCCCAAATTCATCAGATTTATTTTTGAAGATCCATTTGGTTCCAATGACATTTGTGTTGGCTGGTCTTTCTACAAGAGTCCACACTTGGTTTCTCTCAAATTGGTTCAATTCCTCATGCATTGCACTCACCCATTCCTCATGATTGAGTGCTTCTTTGACATTTTTAGGTTCAACAATGGAAATATAGCACACATGAGCAAGTTCATTTGCCATTTGTTTTCTAGTCCTAACTGGCTGGTCTAAAGAACCTAGAATTACATCTTCACCATGGTTACACCTCACCCATCTTGGTTTTTCAGATTTGTCACTCACAGTTTTGTCATTTTGTTCGCTCTCTGACTTATCAAACTCAACACCTTTTGAGTCATCAGTAAGTTCATCACTGCCTGACTTGGACTCTTCTTTAACCAAATTATACTCTTTTGGATCAAATTGAGGGAACAATCCATCCTTATCTGCAGCCATTGCAATAGATGCATCATGATCATCTATTTTCACATTTATGGACTCGATCATAGAATTTGTTCGCAGATTGAAAACTCTGAAGGCTCTACTGTTGGATGAATAACCTAAAAACAGACCCTCATCACTCTTAGAATCAAATGTTCTCTATCCCTAAGGATGTAACATGCACTCTCAAACACTCTAAAGTGTGTAACCTTGGGTTTCCTACCCTTCCACAGTTCAAAAGGAGTCTTTTTGGTTCCCGGCCTAAGGTAGACTCTATTTATGATGTAACATGCTGTGTTGACCGCCTCAGCCCAAAAATGTTTAGCAAGATTTTTGCTATTCAACATCACTCTTGCCATCTCAATCAAAACCCTATTCTTTCTCTCAACGATTCCTTTTTGTTGGGGTGTTATAGGAGCTGAGAATTCATGTTTGATGCCCATTTGACAACAAAACTCATCGAATTGAGAGTTTTCAAACTCAGTTCCATGGTCTGATCTAATTCTGGACAGGGTTGACAGACTTGACATACCTTCACTTTTCAGCAGTTTCACAATATTGACAAAATGATGAAAGGTCTCCGACTTATCTTTAAGAAATGACACCCAAGTGTACCTAGAAAAATCATCTACCATGACTAGAATGTATTTCTTTCCACCTATTGACAAGGTTTGGACAGGACCAACTAAATCCAAGTGAATTAGTTCAAGTGTCCTAGAGGTGCCTATGTCTTTGACTCTTTTGTGTGGTTCTTTGGTTTGTTTCCCCATTTGACATGGACCACAAATAAAAGTTTCGGGCTTTCCTATCTTTGGTAGACCTCTAACAACCTCATGCTTAGACAACTTGTAAAGGTCATGAACATTAATGTGACCAAGTCTTTGATGCCAAAGAGAGCTAGTGTCATCAATAGCTCTATTGCAAGTATTCTCAATTTTTCCAACATTGCCATCAAACACATAGCAATCATCCCTAGACCTAGGGGCATTCAAGATCTCCCTTCCTTGGGAGTCAACAATTCTACATCCACTCTTGGACATACACACTTCACCACCCCATTCATCACAAAGTTGGCTAATACTAAGCAAATTAGAATTCAGCCCATCAACAAATCTTACATTTTTCAATTCGGGTATACCGGGAATGTGTACAACCCCTTTTCCACTCACATAGGACTTCTCTCCTCCTCCAAAAGTCACACTACCACCATCATAAGGAGCAAGTGAGGTAAAGACCTCCTTATCTCCCGTCATATGTTTGGAACACCCACTATCTAGGTACCAAATGTTCCTCTTAGTGGCTGAAAAAGCGTTCAAGGTTACTAGACATTTAGTGGAGCTCTTCACAACCCATCTTTGATGTGGACTTGACTTATTTTTTGGAAGTGGGGTGACAAGTAAGGCAATTTTGGTTATCTCTTTGAGCAGATTGTTCACTTGCTCTTGTAGAGAAATATTTCTCTTTGGTTCACTTGATTTCTTTACTCTAAGTTTGTTGTAATTTGGTCTAATGTGACCATTGACATGACAATAATGACAAACCGGGACAAACTTTGTTTTTCTAAGTGAAGTAGAACAATCAATTTTTGTGACACTTGGTGTAGCTTGACTTGATTTAGAATGAGATGCATTTTGACCAATGTCAATGAAACCTAGACCCTTTTTGACACCATGATCAGATTTTGACTTGACAAAAATGGTCTTTGTGTTGGATACACTAGGACTATTTTCACTAAAACCCAAACCGGTCTTGTCCCCATGATGCTTTCCAATCCTAAGCATCCTATCAACCTTTTCAGCCCCAATGGTGAGCTCAACAATGCTCTCATTTGCTTCATGTACTTCTTTTTGAAGTTTCTCATTCAAAGATTTAAAGTAGATGTTGCCCTCCTTGAGCACTTTGACTTGACTCTCAAAATTTTGTTTCAAGATAGCCACACTTTCTAATTCACTCTCTAATGACTCAATCTTCTCACACAATTTCAATTTAGCATTCTTTAGTTTCTGATTTTCTTCCTTTATGCTAAGAGTTTCGGTGAAAAGTAAGTCATACTTATCACAGAGTGCAGTGTAAGACTCATCATCAGGAGCAGATTCTGAGTCAGACCCACCATCAACTTGTTCAATCTTCTTGATTGATGCAACAAATGCAACTTCATCACCCTCAATGTTGGAAGAAGACTCACAATCATTTGAGTCGTCACTCTCACTATCACTCCAAGTGATCTTCATGGCTTTATTCTTACTTAAAGAATAATTCTTTCTATTATTTGCACATTCAATTGCTATGTGACCTATTCCACCACAAGTGTAACATTTCACATCTCTCTTGGTTGTTCTACCTTCCTTAAAGTTTGACTTCCTCTCTTGTTTTCTCTCAAATGAATTCTCTCCTTCAGGTTTGAATTTGAACTCCTTAAAGTTGTTACCACTAGTCCTAGCTTCTCTCCCTTTATTTCTAAGAATTCGCTTAAATCTTTTGACAAAAAGGGCAACCTCATCATCGGACATGAATGATTTTTCACTCAAGTTTTCACTCATTTCTTTGACACTTTGCAAAGCAATATCCTTTGACTTCTTGCTGTCCCTTTCATCCATTTCAAGCTCCATCTCAAAAGTTTTAAGCTTTTCTACTAATTTACCAATTTTGAGTTCATCCAAATTTTGGACTTCTTGTATTGTATGTTTTTTAGATTGAAATCTCTTAGGTAGAGATCTAAGAACTTTTTGGACAATGGTAGACTCCTCATATGGTTTACCTAAGGACATGACTTCATTTGTGAGGGGCTTCCAACCTTTCATAGAACTCGGAGAATGACTCGAACTCTTTCATTCTAATTTTTTCAAATTTGGCATGTACCATTTGAAGCTTAAGTGACCTAACTTGTTTGTCCCCTTCATGAACAACCCTAAGCTTGTTCCAAGCTTGCCTAGCCGTGACACAATGTTGTATGTATGCAAATTGTGAGGAAGATAGTGCAGTGACAATTGCATTTCTAGCCTTCTTGTTGAAGCTAGAGGCCGTGACTTCGGCTAAAGACCATTCGGACCTAGTCTTAGGAATTTCAATCCCATCAACAGTTCGAGTAGGAGGAATCCATTCAACAGTGAGATACTCATATGCCAACTCGTCATAGGCATCAAGGAAAATTTCAAATTTCTCTCTTTAAGCAGCGTAATTGCTGCCATCCAAAAATGGAGAAGAGTTTTAAGACTCTGCAACACGATCTCTTTCCATCTAGACACACCTAGAAAACAAACAACACCCTAGGATCTCTCTATTTTTTTTTAGAGTAGCACTCTGATACCAATAGAAAGTTTGTATTAGGTGATCTATTCACTTAATAAACTTGATTAATTTCATTTTCAGTGATCGGACCTCAATTTTTGATTTATGTGATCATTTAGGAACTAGTCAAACAGACACAACTCAGACGATTCAGTAACTAAAATCTGAAACTCCAGATTAACTTCTAAAACCAAAAATCACTTTTGTAAACAACACAAATCAAACACACCAAAGGATCAAGTGACATCCTATACACTCAGAGGACCCACCACAGTAGGCATCCCAGTGTTATCCACAACTATAGTGGTGTGTGATTAGCTAGACAGTTCTATAAGACATATATCAATTTCAAGCATATAGCTACAGTACAGATTTGTGTTTAAAAGTTGAGTGAGTCAGTAAGCATAACAACACAAAAAGGGAGACAAATGCACACAAGATGTTCACCCAGAAAAACCACAAAGGGTAAAAACTGGGGGTCTTTTTCAGCTGACCGGGCAATCCACTATAGAGGAGGTTCAATACAAAGGGAGCATACAACACACAAGCTCAATCACTAAGTCCTAAACTAAGTGGCAGCTTCTTACCCCTTTGTGCAACTTCCATAAGCAAGACAATCGGTCATTCATGAAGAAGGCAGTTCCAATTCCAAGCTCATCAACACATGGCACCAATTCACATCAAGCCCAGCAGATTCTTCAATGTATGAACATGATATGCAAATTTTGGATTCTTTAAAAATCAGCCTTCTCAAGCAAGAGGCATGAAAAGGCTAATGGAGAATCCTTCAACTAAAAATCTAAATGAATGTGTTTGAAAAATATATGAAATGATTTAAACAACACTCAAACCCATTCAGATTTTTGATGAAAAACAAGTTAAGAAAATCATTTAGTTTTTGAAAATCAAAAGCATTTTCTTACTTGATAAAGGATGAGCACTCACCCAAAATGCCCAGGAATTCACACACGAAAATATCCATTGAAAATATGCTCATCAACCCCCACGAAAAAATCTGAACGGATCCCCTATATACCCGTACACCACACACACCATTTTCATGTTTGCCCAAGCCACGTGGAAGCCAAACAATGGCTGTCCACAAGAGATGAATGAGGGGCATATTCCTTTTGTTCTAGAGGGGTATCCTAGTATTGCTAAGGATAGGAATAAGGAGCTGTAAAAACAAATATTGCTTTATTTTGCAAAAATCAGAAATGGAGAAGATGATAAATAGTGCTGAGGTGTGTGTAAGTGTGTGGCGTGAATGAATGAGATGCAATCAGATCTGATTGATACAGTGGGGGAACCAAGTCATGTGCAATGCACATGCATGTTTAGTAAAAAACAGAAAATGGGCTTTCAATGAAATGGGCTTTAAAAGTAAAACCCAAAATGGCCCCACTGCACTGACTGTCACATAAGTATCAGCCATTGTACGTGAAAAACATTGTTCTTTATGACTAGTCAAATGGACACAAAACTGATATTTTCATGAATTGAATGAAGTGCAGTATACCTTGAGTCTTTGTTCATTCTTGACTTCTTCAATACAACTGATCTTGCCCTTAATCTAGCCTAGAGCTTGTGAGTGATTAAATAAAAATAAGTACAATGGTTTTGACAAGGAAAATAGCCAATATAAGATAAATGAATGAGACAGATCATATTCTCTCTGTCTCTCTTTTCCACAAACTATATTTTTCACATACTTTTACAACACGTTATCAGCACGAAAAACTCTAAGGATTGTGGATCGCCAAACAATAGAGGATCATCATTCAGTCTGTTCTTCAACCAAGTAGGTTTTATAAAATAATTCTATATTCATGGTTATCTAACTTTTATTGATTGAAAAATCTCCATGAAGCATGAACCCTAAATTTATGAGATTGATTTATTTGGGATTATATATTTATACATGTATTTGGGTTGAATGATTAAATAATAAAAAGAGGAGATTTATTGGAGTGATCGAAAACCACCCTACGCGGCCAGTAGCCGCCGGCCCTCCCAAGCTCACTGCCAGCAGCAGCCATCGCGCACCCTTGCTGCCTCGCTGCCAGCAGCAGCCCTCACGTCTTCCCTCGTGCGAGCAGCAGGCAGCAGCCCATCTGCCTTGTAGCCCAGCAGGCCCAACTGGCCAGCAACCTTCGCGCAGCCTTACTGCCAGCAGCAGCCCTCGCGTCTTCCCTCGCGCGAGCAACAGCCAACCTTGCTGCCAGCAGGCCCAACTGGCCAGCAGCCCAGGCCCACCTCGCAGTCGCCACGTGGACTGCCACGTCAGTGTCCACATCAGCGCCACGTCACTGCCATTCCCACGCTGACACGTGGCGAGCCTCTTTAAACTTTGTAAAAAGGAGATTTTAATCTTTACTATTCCTGGGGTTTGAACATGGGACCTCTTGTGCACCACCTTGGTGCCTTGACCACTGTATTACTGATGGTTTCTTGTTAGTATACAAACCATTTAATATATATACTCTAAATGCCAGAAACCTTTATTCAAACAATTTTGTGATATTTTTCTGTTCTACTTGGGTATATAAATATTTTACTTAGAGTATATGTGTAGAAAGTGCAGATAATTAATGAACCAGTAGTTCGTACATAAATATTGAACCTCAACAAGCTTGATTTTGTTGCTTTGGAAGTTTCCGGAAGAAACTATCTAAAGTGGACTCAAGATGTTAAGATTCATTTGACTGCCAAGAAGATGAGGTCGACAAACAATGCAGACAATGTTGTCGCAGAGTCTCTTAAGGCAAGTGCCATGATCTTTATTAGGAAGCATATGAAGGAAGCACTCCAAGTTAAGTACCAGGCTGAAGAGGATCCACGAGCTCTTTGGGTCGCTCTGGAAGAGCGGTTTAACCATCAAAGGACCATTTTCTTGCCTGAAGCAAGACATGACTAGAAGAACATCCGTTTCCAGGATTTCAAATCCGTGAATAAGTATAATTCGGAAATCTGCAGGATCCGGTCACTCCTCAAATTTTGTGGGGAGGAGTTCACCGAAGCTGACCTATTGGAAAAGACTTTCTCCACCTTCCCTGCCTCATGTTTGGTCCTGCAGCAACAATACAGGGAGAGGAATTTTACCAAGTTCTCGGCATTGATCACTACTTTGTTGCTCGCTGAAAAGAATAACAACTTATTAATGAGAAATGATCACGTCCGACCTGTCGGTACTAAAGTAGCACCATTGCCTGAAGCAAATGTTGTTGCTCATCGCGATTCAAACCGAGAAAGAGGATACCGAGGTCATGGAAAGGACACAAAGTCCGACCGCCCGAGATATGGAAGGAAAGGTTCTCAGAGTAATGGTCCGTATGACCAAGGCCAACGTGGTCATGGCCTACGAAACTTGAATTCTCGTGCCCAAGTCCCAAGTGGTAGGAACCACGGTCTCTCGACCCCAAGAACTCGAAATGAGAAGAACACTGGTTCGGCCTGTCGCCACCAGAATCAGAATTAGAATGATCTATGTTACCGATGTGGAGGAACTGATCATTGGTCCTGCACATGCCGTACAGGTTTGAAAAAGAGGATACCGAGGTCATGGAAAGGACACAAAGTCCGACCACCCGAGATATGGAAGAAAAGGTTCTCAGAGTAATGGTTCGTATGACCAAGGCCAACACGGCCAAGGCCCACGTGGTCATGGCCCACGAAACTCGAATTCTTGTGGCCAAGTCCCACGTGGTAGGAACCACAGTCTCTCGGCCCCAAGAACTCGAAATAAGAAGAACACTGGTTCGGCCTGTCGCCACCAGAATCAGAATCAGAATGATCTCTGTTACCGATGTGGAGGAACTGATCATTGGTCCTGCACATGCCGTACATCAGCGCAAGCTGTAGATGAGTATCACGCCAGTCGCGGAACTCGAGAGACCAACCTCGTTGAGGGATGATTTTCTATGGATACCACTCTAGAGGTCACTGATTTTCAGGCTGAAGCTAGACACTTCGAGGACTAGAAACTCGATGACATGGATATGATCGGCACTTGTGCCGTATTTATTTTCTGGATAATGTTTCTTATTCAGATTATTTTGGTGATTTATGACTTGGATTATTTGTTCTGAAAATTTGGTTATGCTCGAATATGATTTAATTCAATAATGTTATTCATACATGTGATCAAGGTGTTAAATTTCGAAGTTTTTGACGAAATTTCGCCGAAAATTTCGATTTTTTTGGGTGTTGAAATCGAAACCCATATTTGTTAAATTTTTCGGCGATGAGACTGAGATCTTGTTTTGTAAGGCTGGGTTTTTGGAGAAAAATGGAGCGGTGGCAGGGGGCGGCAAGGGGGATATCGAGGGAGAAAGAAGGGGTGGCGGCAGGGGGGAGATGGAGGGAGAAAAAAGCGATGGCAGGGGGGCGACGGCAGGGGAGATGAGGGAGAAAGTGGCGACTGCAGGGGGCGACGGCAGGGGGAGAGAGAGAGAGAGAGAGAGAGAGAGAGAGAGAGAGAGAGAGAGAGAGAGAG
>QANW01003840.1:0-36732 GCA_003254865.1 Dryas drummondii
GACTACACAAAGCTTGATCGATCGAGTAACGAAGCTCAGTTTTACGAGCAGAGGCACAGAGCAACTATGATCCCGTGCATTCAAAAATAACGATTTATAACAGTAAGGGTAAAAATGGCATTTGAAAGAAAACAGTGCACCGGAAGAAAAATAAATGGACCGGGAAAGAGAAAACTATGCTGCACAGGAAAACAGAAAAATCACTAGGGCTGCACAGGAAGCGCAACCCCAAAATTGGGTGTTATAATCATTATCTTTAATTTTTATGTATATGTTATTTTAAAAAATTATTAAAATTTGATAGTTAATTTTAATTTTTTATATATAATAATAATAAGATGGCTGCTGTCAACAAATCTATATATAGAGCTGAGGCTGCGGGTCATGCTTGGTGACTTAATGAGTTAACGGTGAGCCAACTACACACTGACACAGTGCTGTATATATATAGTAATATCCAGCAATAATTAATATACAATCAGTGACTTTCTAATTCATGAGTACTTACGTTGAAAAGTTAACTTTCTTTTTTTTTTTTGGTCGAAAAAAAAAAAATAAAATAACTTTCATCCCTTAGGTAATGGTGGCCTTCTTGTCCGCCGTGTGTTATTTGATGTTGTCTTTCGGCTTCTACGTACATTAATTTTGTCTGGCCCACATCTATTTTCAGCCCTTTTGTTTAATTTGAGTGGCTTTTCTCATGCCACATCACCATTTGGAGTATGTGGGGAGAGCTTTGAGCTTGTTTCACCCGAGACTAAAAACTTGATGCAAGAATTATCAACTTTTTCATTTGTGAAATCTGAAGATTAACTAGCGGATGGACTCACCAAAGTAGTAGTTAGCAGAGTATTTTTTAATTTATTTGTCAAGTTAAAAATGTGTGATATTTATACACCAATTTAAGGAAGAATGTTCACGTGATCTTGAGAGCCAAAGAAGTCAATTCATTTATTGTACAACTAGATTACTGTAGAACTAGATATATTGTAGGACTAGTAGGACTAGAGCCAAAGAAGTCAAGCTGTAGTTATTGTAATTGGGAGACTTAGAGTACTGAGTTGTCCTATACATGTACATCCATTGTAATGGAATAAAATCATATATTAGAAATAACTTAAATGGTATTTTAGTATAGGGTAGTATACTATTAGGCCTCATTTGGTGCATATGATTGAATTAGATAGGATAAAATAAATAGTTAAATTCACATGTATTAAAAGAAGAACATGAAGGATGCATGTCTTCTATCTTGAAGAAAGAATATAAGAAGAATATGAATTATTTAATTTCACCATTTTTAGGGGGATTGGAAGAGATAAGTCTTCTCTTATGATTAGTCCATCTTAATACATATTATTCTTTTAAGTTAGAAACTTTTTTTTTGAATATATATAAATTTAGTCATTTATTCTATCTAATCCTATCTCATACACCAAATGAGGCTTTAAGATGAAAACATGGAGAGATTGATAAACAAACCGGCTCATTGGCTCAAGGATAATTGTAGAGAAAAATTCAATTCAATTCAATTTCCTGTCTCTTGTGGCCTGTGGATTGGATGATATTATATTATTTTGAAATTATCACATAATCTTTGTCGGCCAATATTGTTAGTTTTATAACTACAGTGCATATATACATTGATGTTCTTTTTTGGTTTCTTGTTAATTCTTGGCTATGATAAAGTGGCCGGGTGGGTGATGCATGATCAGGGAATATATAATAATAGTAAGGCGGCTGTCAACAAATCTATATATAGAGCTGAGGCTGCGGGTCACGCATGGTGAGCCAACTACACACTGACACACTGCTGTATATATATAGTATGATGGCCCGATATCCAGCAGACAACTTCTAGCAAGAATTTGTAAAAAATTTAAAAGGGTCTGCGTAAGTTTTCTATCGAAAATATCTAAGAAGAATTTATGCTGCACTTCTCGACTTTTATATAAGATATGATTGGATAAAATAAATAGTTAAATTCATGTATATTCAAGTACAATAATGTAGATGTCTTTTAACTTGAAAAAAAAAAATGTGAAGAAGATGAAAGAAATATAGAAAGAATATGGAAAGAAAATAGATTATTTAATTGATTTGTTTTTATATATATAATCAGTGACTTTCTAATTAATGAGTACTTAATTAAGTTGAAAAGTTAATTAACTTTCATCTCGTGAGGTAATGGTGGCCTTCTTGTACACTGTGTGTTGTTGATGCATGTTCAAACTTGCAATGTTTCCCAGTTTGAGAGGCTCATACTGTCGGCATTATCTGTTTGTTTCATTAATTTGTTGTACAGTAATTGTTTTTTAGTCCTCTCCTTCGATCTTTCTGACTTGTATTTATTTTCTCAATTGGAATTTTTCATACCGTCAATTTTTTATTAAAAGAAAATTAATTAAGCAACTGTTTTTTTCATGATTAAAATATATATGACTTTCCAACATTTAAGTATTGACCCTTTATTACGTACCTCACACAAACGAATAATATCAATGTATTAAAATTGTGGCCAATGACTATTGCATGGCATCTAATTTGTCTGAATAGGTCTTGAGTACGTTTATAATTCATAGAAGGTGAGTTAATTAGTAGGAAAAAAAAAGTAATTAAAATTGTCTTTAAAATAAGAAAAGAAAAAGGGGCTTTATTGTGCTAACAAGTAAATAAATAATTTATGTTGATATCCGACTTGCTTTCCTTTCAAAAGTACCCTCTTTTATTTAGTTGATTACAGAACGGATACAAAAAATCCAAAAAATTTCACCATTATTTTCTTCAATTTTATACCGATTGTACGCCAAAAATGTCCATCAAAGAAATGATTTGAAATATATGGCAATATTATTCTTAGTCTCATAATGGGAATACATGGCTTTAATTTAATTTCAACATAAAAACAATGACACTTTATTAACTTCCAGTATTGAATGCGTACAAAGTAACAGTTTTGCTAATAAGCAAAATATCCGCCTCGATCTATTAGTCTTTAGGGCGAATAGATTGTGTTTATTGGTGACGCGTGCAATACAGATATTTATTATTTTAACCTCTCCCACCGCCTTTTCTGTCTCTAATTCGTATTATTCTTGTAGTGAAAAGAGAATAAAGAAAAGGGTTGTGACCGGCTCAATTGTGCCAACAGCATAATTGAAATTGAAGTTGATATTCGACTTGCTTTCCTTTCTGGAGCAATCTCATTTCAGTTAATTGCAGAACAGATACGGCGAACTTCACCATTTGTTGTAGATTTTATACCGATTGTACTCATCTTCACCATGGACCTTCCAAACTCTACATTAAAATTCAATGCTTGTAAGCCTCTCACACCCAAAAAACGTTGGACAAAGCTTTTTGTGGAGGCATCAGTCCATAACTTTTGATCAGACTCAAGTATTCCGCGACCCTTCTTTAAATTTGTAAAGAAAGTTGCATCAAACCGATTGCCGCTGCCTGTGTCCAAATCAACACGCTTAGATGCATCACCATTTTGTGGGCAAAGTGATCGTAGTTGAGAAAGAAATGATGCATCGATAGAAGGGTCAGCACCAGTTCCGTTGAAGTTAGAGAGTCTGTAACTGAAGAATCGGCAAGCTGAAGTGCCAATGGTGTGTCCACCTAATGAAATCACAAATTAAAATGCAAGCCAGTTAATAATTTGTAGAAACGAAAATAATTAATATAGTGAATTTAATAGTTAATTAATGCATGTATGCTTACCAACAAGTGTGACAAGATCTTGAGTGTTGAGACCGAATGCTTTGAACTTGGCCTTTTGTACATCCATGGAGTCTCTTCCATGCAAATTGGAAGTCTCAGATGCCAATGAAACCCGTCCATCTTTTCTTCCAGTAGGGACCTGCCAACTGAAGCCTTTGGTCTGCAAGATATTAATGAATTATTTATCAGCCTCATGATCGAGTATATATAATGCATGTGTAAATATATGTTCAAATGAATAAATAAATGTTAATTACCAGAACAACAGAATCGCGGGCAGCTAGAGCGAGAATATCAGCACAGGAGACGACTCCAGGGCATGCAGCTTCAAGCTTTGTCTTTGCATCGTCAATGACTTCCCAACCTCTTAATCCGAGGTTTGGGCCGGCGGTTCTCTCTGTGTTTTGGCCGTTGAGAAGGACAGATGCATCACAACCTTGGACAAAGCAGTCATGAAAGTGCATCCTCAATAATCCAGGAGCAATGGCAGGACTGGATTGGAAATGAGTTTGGACTGTTTGTTTGACAATGGACTCTGCTTTGGGACATGTACGCGAATAGAACCCAACACGGGTCACTGCTCTGCCTTGCACCGAGGTTAAGGTGGTAGCCAAGCCAAGCAAGAGAAATATCATGAAAATGGAGTTAGCTCCCCACATTTTGATGCTTATAGAATTAGAGCTAGCTAGATATATAGCTAGGCTATATATTGGAGATATATAGTGTAGCTAGATAGACGATGACACTTTAAGCTAAGTAGGCAGGCAGCTATATATATATGTGTGTGTGTGTGTTCTAAATTTCTAATATTCAAGTTTCTGGTGATGTGATGGAAATGAAGTGCTTGCTTTGGCTTATGATCGAAGTTGTGAATTCTAATGAGTGAAGCCTCGAATATTTATAGGGCATAATGTATAAGGTGGTCACCAAATATGTAAACACGTAAGTACGGAGTGAGATTCACAAAGTAAAGAAAGACGGCTACAAATTAAAATGGGGCCAACCATATATTCCAGAAGAGGCTAGGACACCAAAGCTATCTCAATTCACTATATTCATGCATGGTGCCGTTTGTAACAAGGCTACTTCTTGTAAGGGTACACCGTTCCACTTGAGCGTTATTTTGTTTTTCATTTATATTTTCGCTGTGAACAACTTTCTTATTATTGCTACCTTTCAGCACTACAAAAAATGTGAGCAAACCTTATTATCATTTGGTTGCATAAAAAGGGGTGCCAATAAGGAACTTTAGTCTCTATTATCCAATTGTCACATATTTTTGTTAAAATCGAGATACTTTAATCCCTATTTCTTAATTATCACATTTTTCTGTACAACTAATAAAAGTGGACATTGCTCTAATTTCTTGTAGTGTGCAGCCAGTTATCCATTTTTGTTGTCATCTTTGGTTATTGTTTTTCTTGTTGTTGGATACTGTTTTGAAATTGGAAAAAGCACAAACTGATTAAATAACACTAATCCAAACTGAATACCATCGATTCGAATTGATTTGGTTTTACAGGAAGGTTGGTTTGGTTTGGGAATCACTTCTTTCTAAAACTGATTGAATACGGCTGAAAATTATCAATTTTGAATCAGTGCACAGCCCTACTTTATTACACCGGTCAACAAGGATGTCATTTCTTGTGGACCTGCCCCCTATAACATAAACATTACCAGTAATTTATATGAGGTACCTTGAAATGATTTTTGGTGTTTACAGGGGATGATGTCATGACAGATACTGAAATTGAGCATGATCTAGTCACAGAGGCAGAAACTGCATGGGCACAGCGCGAATGGTCAATACAGCATGTCTTGTTTCCATCAATGAGGCTCTTTTTTAAGCCACCAAATTCTCTGGCTACAAATGGAACATTTGTCCGGGTAAGTTACATTTGTTTAAGGTATACCTTAACTAATTAGTTACTGAATTCATGAGGTCACCCTCGGCGTTAATAGATTTCGTGTATGCTGGGCTAGATCGGTGATTCACTTGTACACTTAATTACAAGTCTGTAAAGTTTGAGGCAAATGACACTAATCCTCCAACTTGTTCATTCATCACATATCGGGGTTCTACTGCTGTCCTAGAAACATGTCAGAAAATTAAATGTCTCAGCCACATGCTGGTCTCTTAGTTGCCTTGTGTAGAACTGTCATCCTCTGTTTATAATTATTTTCTGTATGAATTCATGGTTAATTTTTGTTTTTTTATTATGTATATGATATGGGAATCTTACAGTTTGTTGTAGTTCTGAGAATGATAAAGGATATTCTTGGTTTCTGTAGGTGGCTTCACTGGAAAAACTGTACAGGATTTTTGAAAGATGCTGACGCCATTCATCAATGTAATGGCAGAAGAGAGTAGACAGGAGGCTAATGTTTAATATGGGCTTATTATGCATTCATTTTACATTCAGTTCATTTCATGGTTCCTTCTGGTCACTGTAACTGGTTTTGTAAAGGGCTTCGAGTTCAGTGATATATTATAATTTTGTGAGAACACACTAGTTTATATGGAGCATTCCCTTCCCCCCCCCCCCCCCCTTTCTACTCTCCTCATCTTCGCTTTCTGCTAGGACATGCTAATTCTTACTT
The DNA here is from genome assembly GCA_003254865.1 of Dryas drummondii. NCBI lineage: Eukaryota > Viridiplantae > Streptophyta > Magnoliopsida > Rosales > Rosaceae > Dryas > Dryas drummondii. The sequence continues at coordinate 6,328 of QANW01003840.1, forward strand.
CACATTGTAGATTTCAAAAGTTTCTTCTAGCCATTGGATATTGTAGGTCGATGGGATTCGTTCGATTCGGAAGACTTTAGCTAATATGCTCTCTTGTATTTTTCAGTTGATCAAGAGATTGATTGGTTAAGCCTCGTATTTTTCCCTCGTTCAATACTGTTTATACTAGTTGGTGTGCACGAGCAAAGTAGAATGCTTGTTTAACTCATGCGAATAAGGTCACAATTTTTCACATCATGCAAGAATATAACTCGAACTTAGCAGGTTTTTGGGTGAATTATTTCAAACAAATTTACAAATGACACGTTCTACAAACATGAATACAGTATATTTATGATTATATTTTGAGTAAGGATTGATACCCTGGGCATAACAATGCATTTATCATTTTAAATGAACATGTATATGATTCCCAAGAATTCTCTTTTACTTTTTTGACCCCCTAGTTCCAAAACTAACAATAATGATCATTTTGTATTTTTCAGACCAAAATACCCCTTTATATATGAAAATGTCGGACAAAAAATTCGACAAGTTGCTACAGCAGCCAAACCCTCCTCTACCTTCTTCTTGCAATAGTCATGGAGAGCGACCTCCCTCACCGGCCAACGACTCATCATCTCCTCTCTCTATCTCTCTCCCAACCTAAATCTAAAAAAAAACAAAATTCAAAAACCCAAATATGAGTTTTTCTCAAAATGGGTTGGGAGGGAAGGGGAGACAGAGAGACAGAGAAAGAGAGACAAAGATAAGATGTCGATGGGTGAGGTGGAGGATGGTGGTGGGCACCGGCCATTGACCCATCATGTTCTCTCTCTATTTCTCTCCCCTTCTCTTCCAACCCAAATCTGAAAAAAAAAACAAAAAAAAAATTGAAAATCAAGATCTAGTGGAACACAAATTCCATTAGATTTGAAAATTTTCTGGGTTTTGATGGGTCTAATCTCTCAAATAATCAACCATTTGCTAGGTTTTTTTTGTGGGTTTTGCTGGCCGACGAGTGAGGAGGCATGCAAAGGGTCTTTTCCTTTTTTGGTTTGGCTGGGGAAGAGAGAGAGAGGAAAAAAAAATCTACAGTAAAAAGCAAAAAGTTTTATATGAAGGGTATTATGGATATTTCAAGTTAAAAATGATCATTATTGTTAATTTTAGACTTTTAGGGCTAAGAGATTAAAAAAATTTAAGAAGTTTTTAAATGGGTTATTGAATAAAATTTCTTAAGAATTAAGGTCAAGTAGATGTTCCCACCAAAAAAACAAAAGAAAAGGTCAAACAGATGTATACGAACATATCCCCTCTTAAGTACGTGGATATATTTTTTTTAATTTGAGATTTTAGTACTTCTCAAAGAAATTCAATGCTTCTGAAAATGATTTCAAGTTAAAGAAAAAGGGACCTAATTGTGCCTACAAATAAAAATAATTAAAGTTGATATTAGGCTTGCTTTTTTTGCCCAAGTCCTTTGCGGTTAATTGCAAAACAAATTCCGCGAATGTACTCTCCCTCATGGACTATTCGAACCATAGATTGAAATTAAATGCTCGCGCTTAAGCTTCTCAAACCCAAAAAGGCATTAGTCTATAATTGTTGATCCGATAGACTCAATTATTAAAAAAATAAATAAACAACTGCATTTCTCATAATTGAACTCTGTGTGGCTTTGTAACATTTAAAAGATTCACAATTTATTGCATTACACAAATGAATGAACTCAAAGTAATTTAGATTTTGTTAAAATAAGAAAAAAATGAAGTCAAATGAAACAAAAAGAAAAGAAAACAGATCCAACGTAATTGTGCAAGTTATCAAATAACATTTAAGTTGACAGGCGATTTGCTTTCTTTCTGAGGAAGTACTTTCTCTTTAATTAATTGTAGAATAGTTTGATCTGAATCTAGTATTTCACGACCATTCTTCAAATTTTTAATAAAAGTTGTATCAAACCGATATTCGCTGCCTATGTCTAAATCAACACGCCTGGACGCATTGGCAAATTAATTGTAGTTTAGAAATGAATGAAGAGTTAATGGTTGGATCAGCATCAGTTCCGTTGAGTCTGTAACTGAACAATTGACAAGCCCAAGTGCCAATTAATGGTGTGTCCACCTAGTGATCGATATGACAAATTAAAATGCAAACAAGTTCATAATTAGTAGAGATGAAAATCATTCATATATTTTGTGATTAGCGAGTGATCAATAGTTAATTAATATGTATGCTTTTTAATAATTAATACAGGCTTACCAACAAGCGTGACAAGATCTTGAGTGTTGAGACCGAATCCTTTGAACTTGGCCTTTTGACAAGATCTTAAAGCAGTCATGAAAGTGCATCCTCAATGGAAGGGTTGGATTTAAAATGAGATTTCACTGTTTGTTTGACAATGGACTCAGCTTTGGGACATGTTCGCGAATAGAACCCAACACGGGTCACTGCTTTGCCTTGCACCAAAGGTGAGGGTGGTAGCCAAGAGAAACATCATGAAAATGGAGTTAGCCCCCAACATTTTAATTGGTGTGGTTAATTATCAATGAATACATGGAACAAGTACTAATGATCGAATAAAGTAGGCAGAGTGTAGAGTATGCAAATGTGTTTTTTTATTTTTTATTTAATTTTAGTAGTTCAATTGAAATATTATATAAATTTTATGTATATATTATTCTAAAAAATTATTAAAATTTGATACTTAATTTTAATTTTTTATATATAATAATAATAAGAAGGCTGCTGTCAACAAATCTATTTATAGAGCTGAGGCTGCGGGTCATGCTTGGTGACTTAATGAGTTAATGGTGAGCCAACTACACACTGACACAGTGCTGTATATATATAGTAATATCCAGCAATAATTAATATACAATCATTTGACTTTCTAATTCATGAGTACTTACGTTGAAAAGTTAACTTTCTTTTTTTTTTGGTCGAAAAAAAAATAAATAAATAACTTTCATCCCTTAGGTAATGGTGGCCTTCTTGTCCGCCATCACCAGTGGCATTTCTCATGCCACATCACCATTTGGAGTATGTGGGGAGAGCTTTGAGCTTGTTTCATCCGAGACTAAAAACTTAATGCAAGAATTATCAACTTTTCATTTGTGAAATCTGAAAATTAACTAGCGGATGTACTCACCAAAGTAGTAATTAGCAGAGTATTTTTTGATTTATTTGTCAAGTTAAAAATGCTGATATTTATCCATCAACTTGAGAAGATGTTGACATGATCTTAGAGAGCCAAAGAAGTCAATTCATTTATTGTACAACTAGATTACTGTAGAACTAGATATATTGTAGGACTAGTAGGACTAGAGCCAAAGAAGTCAAGCTGTAGTTATTGTAATTGGGACTTAGAGTACTGAGTTGTCCTATATATGTACATCCATTGTAATGGAATAAAATCATATATTAGAAATAACTTAAATGGTCTTTTAGCATAGGGTAGCATACTATTAGGCCTCATTTGGTGCATATGATTAAATTAGATAGAATAAAATAAATAGTTAAATTCACATGTATTAAAGGAAGAACATGAAAGATGTCTTCTATCTTGAATAAAGAATATAAGAAGAAGATAAATTATTTAATTCCACCATTTTTAGGAGAATTGGAAGAAATAAGTCTTCTCTTATGATTAGTCTATCTTAATTAACACGTATTATTCTTTCAAGTTAGAAACTTTTTCTTTGAATATATATAAATTTAGTTATTTATTCTATCTAATCCTATCTCATACACCAAATGAGGCTTTAAGATGAAAACATGGAGAGATTGATAAATCAAGGTAAACAAACCGGCTAATTGGCTCAAGGATAATTGTAGAGAAAAATTCAATTCAATTCAATTTCCTGTCTCTTGTGGCCTGTGGATTGGATGATATTATATTATTTTGAAATTATCACATAATCTTTGTCGGCCAATATTGTTAGTTTTATAACTACAGTGCATATATACATTGATGTTCTTTTTTGGCTTCTTGTTAATTCTTGGCTATGATAAAGTGGCCGGGTGGGTGATGCATGATCAGGGAATATATAATAATAGTAAGGCGGCTGTCAACAAATCTATATATTGAGCTGAGGCTGCGGGTCACGCATGGTGAGCCAACTACACACTGACACACTGCTGTATATATATAGTACGATGACCAGATATCCAGCAGACAACTTCTAGCAAGAATTTGTAAAAATTTAAAAGGGTCTGCGTAAGTTTTCTATCGAAAATATCTAAGAAGAATTTATGCTGCACTTCCAGACTTCTACTTGTGCATAAGATATGATTGAATAAAATAAATAATTAAGTTTATGTATATTCAAGTACAATAATGTAGATGTCGTTTAACTTTAAAAAAAAATGTGAAGAAGATGAAAGGAATATAGAAAGAATATGGAAAGAAAATAGATTATTTAATTGATTTGTTTTTATATAATCAGTGACTTTCTAATTAATGAGTACTTAATTAAGTTGAAAAGTTAATTAACTTTCATCTCGTGAGGTAATGGTGGCCTTCTTGTACACTGTGTGTTGTTGATGCATGTTCAAACTTGCAATGTTTCCCAGTTTGAGAGGCTCATACTGTCGGCATTATCTGTTTGTTTCATTAATTTGTTGTACAGTAATTGTTTTTTAGTCCTCTCCTTCGATCTTTCTGACTTGTATTTATTTTCTCAATTGGAATTTTTCATACCGTCAATTTTTTATTAAAAGAAAATTAATTAAGCAACTGTTTTTTTCATGATTAAAATATATATGACTTTCCAACATTTAAGTATTGACCCTTTATTACCTCACACAAACGAATAATATCAATGTATTAAAATTGTGGCCAATGACTATTGCATGGCATCTAATTTGTCTGAATAGGTCTTGAGTACGTTTATAATTCATAGAAGGTGAGTTAATTAGTAGGAAAAAAAAAGTAATTAAATTTGTCTTTAAAATAAGAAAAGAAAAAGGGGCTTTATTGTGCCAACAATTAAGTAAATGAATAATTTATGTTGATATCCGACTTGCTTTCCTTTCAAAAGTACCCTCTTTTATTTAGTTGATTACAGAACGGATCCAAAAAATTTCACCATTATTTTCTTCAATTTTATACCGATTGTACGCCAAAAATGTCCATCAAAGAAATGATTTGAAATATATGGCAATATTATTCTTAGTCTCATAATGGGAATACATGGCTTTAATTTAATTTCAACATAAAAACAATGACACTTTATTAACTTCCAGTATTGAATGCGTACAAAGTAACAGTTTTGCTAATAAGCAAAATATCCGCCTCGATCTGTTAGTCTTTAGGGCGAATAGATTGTGTTTATTGGTGAAGCGTGCAATACGGATATTTATTATTTGAACCTCTCCCACCGTCTTTTCTGTCTCTAATTCGTATTATTCTTATAGTGAAAAGAGAATAAAGAAATGGGTTGTGACCGGCTCAATTGTGCCAACAGCATAATTGAAATTTAAGTTGATATTCGACTTGCTTTCCTTTCTGGAGCAATCTCATTTCAGTTAATTGCAGAACAGATACGGCGAACTTCACCATTTGTTGTAGATTTTATACCGATTGTACTCATCTTCACCATGGACCTTCCAAACTCTACATTAAAATTCAATGCTTGTAAGCCTCTCACACCCAAAAAACGTTGGACAAAGCTTTTTGTGGAGGCATCAGTCCATAACTTTTGATCAGACTCAAGTATTCCGCGACCCTTCTTTAAATTTGTAAAGAAAGTTGCATCAAACCGATTTCCGCTGCCTGTGTCCAAATCAACACGCTTAGATGCATCACCATTTTGTGGGCAAAGTGATCGTAGTTGAGAAAGAAATGATGCATTGATAGTAGGGTCAGCACCGGTTCCGGTGAAGTTAGAGAGTCTGTAACTGAAGAATTGACAAGCTGAAGTGCCAATAGTGTGTCCACCTAATGAAATCATAAATTAAAATGCAAGCCAGTTAATAATTTGTAGAAACGAAAATAATTAATATAGTGAATTTAATAGTTAATTAATGCATGTATGCTTACCAACAAGCGTGACAAGATCTTGAGTGTTGAGACCGAATGCTTTGAACTTGGCCTTTTGTACATCCATGGAGTCTCTAAAGCCAGGCAAATTGGAAGTCTCAGATGCCAATGAAACCCGTCCATCTTTTCTTCCAGTAGGGACGTGCCAACTGAAGCCTTTGGTCTGCAAGATATTAATGAATTATTTATCAGCCTCATGAGTATATATAATGCATGTATAAATATATGTTCAAATGAATTAATAAATGTTAATTACCAGAACAACAGAATCACGGGCCGCTAGAGCGAGAATATCAGCACAGGAGACAACTCCAGGGCATGCAGCTTCAAGCTTTGTCTTTGCATCGTCAATGACTTCCCAACCTCTTAATCCGAGGTTTGGGCCGGCGGTTTTCTCAGTGTTTTGGCCGTTGAGAAGGACAGAAGCATCACAACCTTGGACAAAGCAGTCATGAAAGTGCATCCTCAATAATCCAGGAGCAATGGCAGGACTGGATTGAAAATGAGTTTGGACTGTTTGTTTGACAATGGACTCTGCTTTGGGACATGTACGCGAATAGAACCCAACACGGGTCACTGCTCTGCCTTGCACCGAGGTTAAGGTGGTAGCCAAGCCAAGCAAGAGAAACATCAGGAAAATGGAGTTAGCTCCCCACATTTTGATGCTTATAGAATTAGAGCTAGCTAGATATATAGCTAGGCTATATATTGGAGATATATAGTGTAGCTAGATAGACGATGACACTTTAAGCTAAGTAGGCAGGCAGCTATATATATATGTGTGTGTGTGTGTGTGTTCTAAATTTCTAATATTCAAGTTTCTGGTGATGTGATGGAAATGAAGTGCTTGCTTTGGCTTATGAAGTTGTGAATTCTAACGAGTGAAGCCTCGAATATTTATAGGGCATAATGTATAAGGTGGTCACCAAATATGTAAACACGTAAGTACGGAGTGAGATTCACAAAGTAAAGAAAGACGGCTACAAATTAGAATGGGGCCAACCATATATTCCAGAAGAGGCTAGGACACCAAAGCTAGATCAATTCAATAGATTCATGCATGGTGCTGTTCCACTTGAGCGTTATTTTGTTTTTCATTTATATTTTCGTTGTGAACAACTTTCTTATTATTGCTACTTTTCAGTACTACAAGAAATGTGAACAAATCTTACTATCATTTGGTTGCATAAAAATGGATAGTAATAAGGAACTTTAGTCTCTATTGTCCAATTGCCACCTATTTTTATTAAAATCGAGACACTTTAATTTATATTTCTCAATTATCACCTCTTTTTGTATAACTAATGAAGGTGAAGATTGCTCTAATTTCTTGTAGTGTGCAGCCAGTTATCCATTTTTGTTGTCAATTAACTATTAATGTTACAGTTATAATAAAGATAAAGTGGGTCGACATCCACCATCCGGATTCAGATTGATTAGGAAAGTTTGAGAGGACTGAGACAATTTTCTCAAAGGTAATTAAGAACATAAGAACAAAATTGGGTGGGAATATATAAAAACAAAATAATGGTCAAGTGGAACAGCACTTCATCATCAATTAGTATATATACCTGTTGAATACATGGTATACACTCCCATGGATCCGAATACCCTAAACCCTATGGTTAATTAGAGAATGTGTCCATATATATGGCATTATCAAAATATATCAATCCAGAATTTTAAACACAAGACAACCAAGATGTCTAGCTAGCTCGGATCTAATTAAGACTAGTCACATTATTAATTATAACACGGAGTTCCTTTGTTTGACAGTTACTTGATGTTCTATCCAAGGACTCTAAAGTCATGTTATAACACGGAGTTCCTTTGTTTGACAGTTACTCTTGTGTCTATACAGAAATAATTCGAGACTAACCTAGGTACATCCTCCTAGCTAATTGTGCTAGCTAAACTGTATTAGGATTTATATCAATATGCAGTTGATAACACTCTTGATGCATGACTAGGAATGATTTAGGAACTAAGTTATGTTCCATATATGAACTTTATACATACAAATATCTGAATAAACTTATACCCTTTATTATATGAGTATAAACTCATGTAAAAGGATAATCCCTAAATATCATCTTAAATGATTGGGACATATATCCATAATTAACCATATTAATGTGACACATGACTTTTTCTATATTTTTGGAGGCAAGAATATCTTTCCTTATTCGTGAAAGCGTACGTGTACCATTTTCTAAAAGATTGGAAATTGTTTAGTTAACTATTAGTAAACTAATTGTGCTCATCTTTTAATGGAAATCTAAATAATAAACAGTTTAAATCATGAGATTACATTGTGTAGTGAGCTAACAATAATGATTAACGTCATATTATTTTACTAACTAATTAGCTCTAGAGCGCTCCTCGTTAAACATAGCTTTAATTTGAATTTATTCTAACGTGTTTTCTCTAATTCTTTGTCTCTCTTCCTTATAATTCTCTCTATTCCCGCCATTACATCCACTCCACCAACAACCAATGAGGGACATCACAATCGATATCAAAGATAGACTTTTGGAATTGTCTGTTACTGTTACACATTAATTTGTGGAGTCAATATCTTGGGTATTCCTTTATTTGCAAAGATGGAGTTTTTATTCCTCCATCTGGTTTGTTTTTCCATAAATTCATCCATGTTTTACAACTCAAAGAAAAAGGAGAACCAAACTAGAAAAAAGAAAATTATATAGTTTTACAGATGTTTTATAGATTAAAAGAAGAAAAATTCAACAAATTCATAGGAAAAACATAAGAAGAAGAAGAAGAATAGATTTAGACGAAAACAAAAATTAAAAGAAAGGGGCACAATTTAATCACCTTGCTTGACTCATCTAGAAAATGCGATAGATTTTTAATTAGTCTCACAAATTTTGAACTTCAAAATCATGAAGAACCCCCAAATACAAAGATTCTTATTCTCTCCCAATTCAACCTCTTGCTCTATTTAAATTAAGTATCAATATTTCTCAATCGGTTGAATTCGATTCAAGAGATTGAAAAGAAAATTGGGATTTGGGACAGTACGTAGGAAATTAAACAACTGTTGAGTTGTTCTAAGCAGTCAAGAGAGTACGTGATTTCTGACAATTGCATTTGTCTATGGAGCCGCATAGGAAACTCAGTGCCTTATGTGCGCAGTGCGCGTTGTAAGAGGTTAGTAATTTTCAGTTTCATATGAAGTCTCTGCACACCAGAGAGAAGGGGAGAGATTATAGGGCCGGGAAGAGAGAGTCCAATAAAACCTTTAATTACAAACGTTGCTTATATTTAATTTTTATTTATTTAAAATGAGTGTGAACTCTATAGGATATTACAAAAGACACATGTCACTTTATAGTTAAAAAGTTAACTAGGTTACGAGATTAAAAAGCTTAGGAGAGAATTCGATTCCGATGCTAAGAATCTTGATGTCTCAATTCACTAGGGGATCAATGTGCATTTTTATAAGATAGTGGGAGGCACCATGAGCTTTCAAGACTAGAAATTTAATGGATAAATCTACTTAATAACATTTACATTTAATTCAAAACATATATTAATTCATAATTAATATTGGACAATCATCATATTTTCTTTGAATTTTAATTAATAATTAAACATTCAAACAGTAATTATTATTAAAGACTAAAAAGTTATTGTACCAATACTAAACTATTCAAAAACCCCTCTTTTGAGCTTGATTAATTTAAATTAATTAAACCTCCACCCTTAATTAAATTAATTCAAAACCCCCTATTAAGGATTTAATTTCTTCCAAAACCCCCTGGATTTAATTTCTCCCAATACCAAATCAACCATATCCCTATTACAGAGAGTTTTTCTCATATATATAATATAGGATCTGGATCCTCTTCTAGCCTTGATCCCCTCATAACTTTTCTAACCTTTTGATTATATGATGCCACTTGTCCCAATCTAAATACAAGGGTTCAAAATAGCTTTTAAGCTTTATTTTATTTTATTTCAGTTTTTGAACAGAAAATTAATATGCTCTAAAGATAATTAGTTAGTGAGATAATATGTTGCTAATTAACTACTTTTTTGGGCTCATTACACAATGTAATCTCATGATACAAACCGTTCATATTATAGCTCTCTATTCAAAGATCAACCTTGCAAAAAATTAATAAAATCAGAAATCATTTATTCGTTTGAATATCATTACAATCATTTCATATTTTAATTAAAAACTTGTGTTCGTCCATTTACATGAGCACAATTAGTTTACTAATAGTTGACTAAACGATTTCGATCTTGTTGATTTTTTGAAAGGAAGATCTTTGAATGAGAATTTAAAAAATAAACGGTTTGAATCATGAGATTATATTGTGTAGTGAGCTAACAATAATGGTTAGCATCATATTATCTTTCTAACTGATTAGCTTCAAAGTGTTCCTCGTTGAACTGAGCTTTTGAATTTATTCAAACATGTTTTCGATCTAATTTTCTGTATCTCTTCCTCACAACTCTCTCTATCACTCTCTACTCCCGCCATTACATCCATTCCACCAGCAACCAATTAATGAGGGACATCACCATCGATATCAAAGAATTGTTTGTTACTGCTACACATTAATTTGTGAAGTCAATCTCTCGGGTATTCCTCTATTTGCAAAGATGGAGTTTTTATTCCTCTATCTGGTTTTTTTTTTTTTTTTTTTTCATAAATTCATCCATGTTTTACAACTCAAAGAAAAAGGTGAACCAAATCAGAAAAATGAAAATTATATAGTTCTACAGATTAGGGGTGGGTATGGTACGGTATGGGACAGTATAAGCCTCATACCAATATCATACCGAAATTTTTATTCGGTACGGTATCGATATTTTTTAAACTAGTACCATACCATACCAGTGTTCTATGAATTCGGTATGGTTTCGGCATGTGTCAACATTTTAAACTTTTTTTTTTTTTGTCAAAAAACAACATTTAACAACTAAAAAGACATATTCTTAATCCCTTGCACTTTTATTTTTACATATTAATTGTCAATCATTTGCTAATAATTGTCTAACTCTAATATTACATTATAAATATTTGTCTGTATAGAATTAGAAATCACAAACAATAACAACATAAAATAGAATACAGTGTTTACTGAGTTATTCAGTTATAACTTACAAACAAGAAATATTTTTTCCCAATCAAAAGATAAAACAAAACTCAACCTGATAGTCCTCAAAGCCAAAATAATTAAGCCTTATGGCTTATTACAAAGTACAAACAGTAAAAAACAATAGTAGTACTTAAGCCTTATGGCTTATTAGTTATTACAAGCAGTCAACACAAATACACAATGATAGTTAGTACTTAAGCCTTATGGCTCATTACAAACAAACAAGACAAATACACAATAGTAGTTATTACAAAAAATAAACACTACTTAGTTAGTACTTGCAGGCTCCAACATCACTAAACAGTCTACACTATTTTCCCTTTCCCTTTGCCCAAATAGCCACAATATGGCAACACCTAATTAAAAAAAATATTAAATAATTAAATTAAATATAATTCGGTATGGTACGGTATATTATGGTATTGAAAATTTCATATCTATACCATACCGATTCTAAATCGGTATGGTACGATATCGGTACAGTATGTAATCAATATTATTTTTCGGTATAAAATTGACACGATACGGTAGGGAACAGGTTCGGTTTCGGTATTTTGGTAGTAAATGCCCACCCCTACTACAAATGTTTTATAAATTTTTTTTTTTTTGCCACTATACAAATGTTTTATAGATTAAAAGAAGAAAACCCCAACAAATTTGCAGGAAAAACATTAAGAAAAAGAAGAATACTAGATTTAGGCGAAAACCGAAATTAAAAGAAAGGGGCACTATTTAATCACTTCGCTTGACTTATATATAAAATGCAATAGATCTATAGTCTCATAAATTTTGAACTTCAAATTCATGGAGAACCCCAAAAATACAAATATTCTTATTTTCTCCCAAACCTCTTAATGTTCTCACGTCTCTCGCTCTATTTAAAGTATCAATATTTCTCAATCGGTTGAATTCAATTCAAGAGATTGAAAAGAAAATTGGGATTTGAGACAGTAGAAAAACAATTGTTGGAGTTGTTCTAAGCGGTCAAGAGAGTGATTTTTGACAATTGCATATGTCTATGGAGCTGCATAGGAAACTCAGTGCCTTATGCACGCGTTGGAGGAGGTTAGTAGTTTTCAGTTTCATATAAAGACTTTGCGTACCAGAGAGAAGGAGAGAGATTTTAGGAGAAGAGAGAGTCCAATCAAACTTTTAGTTACACACGTTGCTTATATTTAATGTTTTTTATTTAAAATTTGAGTTTTTTTAAAAGTATTAAATGAGTGTGAACCCTATAGGATGTTATAACAGACACATGTCACTATATAATTAAAATGTTAGCCAGGTATGTTATGAGATTAAAAAGCTTAAAAGATGATGATCTGATTCCAATGCTAAGAATCTTGATGTCGCAATTCACTAGGGGATGTGCGTTTTTATAAGATAGAGGGAAGCACCATGAGCTTTCAAGACCAGAAATTTAATGGATAAATCTACTTAATAACATTTACATTTAATTCATAATTAATTAATAGTGGACAATCATCATATTTTGCTTTGAATTTTAATTAATAATTAAACATTCAAATAGTAATTATTATTAAAGACTAAAAAGTTATTTTACCAAAATGTGAGTCAAGCTCACATTCTACCTCCGGCCGACCACCTCAAGTCATAAAACCAACAAACAAAGGAATAGCACAGTACGTATCTTTTAGAGGGTCATAAAGATGTTTCAGAAGGAAGCCAACAGCACATCATGAGCCGCTCATGCTTTTCAATGTTCCCTTTGTTTCCATTGATGGCTTGATGTTACATATATATATGGTTTTTTCCGTCCTCCGATCCCTTTTCTTATTTACCTTTTTTTAATTTTCTTTTTCTATTAATTTTCTTATCTCATACCATCGAGGTTTTATTAAATTAAAATACTATATACTTCATTTCTCATAATGAAAATATGTATGGCTTTCTAACATACAAAGCAAAGATGTACACTTTATTAACTTTCACTAATGAATGAGTACATGGTAATTTGAATTTTCGTTAAAATAAATAAACTAAAAGAACAAAGAAAAAAATCGAATCGGGCTTAATTGTGCCATTAGTTGATATGAGACGTGCTTTCCTTGTAGGAGTACTTTCGATCTCTTCAGTTAATTGCAGAACAAATTCGGCGAATTTCACCATTTGTGGTAGACTTTACACCAATTGTACTCATCTTCACCATGGACCTTCCAAACTCTACATTAAAATTCAATGCTTGTAAGCCTCTCACACCCAAAAAACGTTGGACAAAGCTTTTTGTGGTGGCATCAGTCCATAACTTTTGATCAGACTCAAGTACTCCGCGACCATTCTTTAAATTTGTAAAGAAAGTTGCATCAAACCGATTGCCGCTGCCTGTGTCCAAATCAACACGCTTAGATGCATCACCATTTTGTGGGCAAAGTGATCGTAGTTGAGAAAGAAATGAAGCATCGATAGAAGGGTCAGCACCAGTTCCGTTGAAGTTAGAGAGTCTGTAACTGAAGAATTGGCAAGCTGAAGTGCCAATGGTGTGTCCACCTAATGAAATCACAAATTAAAATGCATGCAAGCCCGTTAATAATTTGTACAAACGAAAATAATTATTATAGTGAATTTAATAGTTAATTAATGCATGTATGCTTACCAACAAGTGTGACAAGATCTTGAGTGTTGAGACCGAATGCTTTGAACTTGGCCTTTTGTACATCCATGGAGTCTCTAAAGCCAGGCAAATTGGAAGTCTCAGATGCCAATGAAACCCGTCCATCTTTTCTTCCAGTAGGGACCTGCCAACTGAAGCCTTTGGTCTGCAAGAAATTAATGAATTATTTATCAGCCTCATGATCGAGTATATATAATGCATGTATAAATAAATATATGTTCAAATGAATTAATAAATGTTAATTACCAGAACAACAGAATCGCGGGCGGCTAGAGCGAGAATATCAGCACAGGAGACGACTCCAGGGCATGCAGCTTCAAGCTTTGTCTTTGCATCGTCAATGACTTCCCAACCTCTTAATCCGAGGTTTGGGCCGGCGGTTCTCTCTGTGTTTTGGCCGTTGAGAAGGACAGAAGCATCACAACCTTGGACAAAGCAGTCATGAAAGTGCATCCTAAATAATCCAGGAGCAATGGCAGGACTGGATTGAAAATGAGTTTGAACTGTTTGTTTCACAATAGACTCTGCTTTGGGACATGTACGTGAATAGAATCCAACACAGGTTGCTGCTTGGCCTTGCACCAAGGTGAAGGTGGTAGCCAAGCCAAGCAAGAGAAACATCATGAAAATGGAGTTAGCTCCCCACATTTTGATGCTTATAGAATTAGAGCTAGCTAGATATATAGCTAGGCTATATATTGGAGATATATAGTGTAGCTAGATAGACGATGACACTTTAAGCTATGTAGACAGGCAGCTATATATATATGTGTGTGTGTTCTGAATTTCTAATATTCAAGTTTTTGGTGATGTGACGGAAATGAAGTGCTTGCTTTAATTGGCTTATGAAGTTGTGGATTCTAATGAGTGAAGCCTCGAGTATTTATAGGGCATAATGTGAACACGGAGTGAGATTCACAAGGTAAACAAAGACGGCTACAAATTAAAATGGGGCCAACCATGCCAGAAGAGGCCAAAGATCAATTAAATATATTCATGCATGGTGCTGTTCCACTTGACCATTATTTTGTTTTCATTTATATTTTCGTTGTGAACAACTTTCTTATTATTGCTACCTTCCGGCCAGTTATCCATTTTTGTTGTCAACTATATATTAATGTTACGGTTATAATAATTGTAAGTAAACCTGCACCGTTTGCTTTTTGGCTCTATTTCTTCACCGTCTGGATAAAGTGTGTCATCTTAATTGTTATTTAAAAAACAAAAAGATAAACAAAAGATAAAGTGGGTCATCCCCCATCCGGATTCGGATTGATTAGGAAACTTTGAGAGGACTGAGACAATTTTCTCAAAGGTAATTAAGAACATAAGAACAAAATTGGGTGGGAACATAAATAAAAACAAAATAATTAATGGTCAAGCTAGTGGAACAGCACTTCATCATCAATTAGTATATAGCTGATGAATACATGGTATACGTACACTCCCATGGAATACCCTAAACCCTACGTACGGTTAGAGAATGTGTCCATATGGCATTATCAAAATATTCAATCCAAAGTCTTAAACACAAGACAACCAAGATATATGTCTCGGATCTAAAGATCGACTAGTTACATTAATTATTACAGATTGGAAATTGTTTAGTCAATTAACTATTAGTAAACTAATTGTGCTCATCTTTGAATGCAAATTTAAAAAATAAATGGTTTTAATCATAAGATTACATTGTGTAGTGAGCTAACAATGATGGTTAGCATCATATTATCTTACTGACTGATTAATTAGCACTAGAGCGCTCCTCGTTGAACATAGCTCGCTTTTGAATTTATTCTTAAGTATTTTCTCTTTTTCTCTGTCTCTCTTCCTCATAACTCTCTCTCTCTATTCTCGCCATTACATCCACTCCACCAGCAACCAATAAGGACATCACTATCAATATCAAAGATAGACTTTTGGAATTGTTTGTTATTGCTACACATTAATTTGTTGAGTCATTCTCTTGGGTATTCCTCTATTTGCAAAGATGGAGTTTTTATTCCTCCATCTGGTTTATTTTTCCATAAATTCATCCATGTTTTACAACTCAAAGAAAAAGGAGAACCAAATAAAAAAAAAAAAAATTATATAGTACGTTCTACAAATGTTTTATAAATTAAAAGAAGAAAAATTCAACAAATTCGCAGGAAAAACATTAAGAAGAAGAATAATAATAGATTTCGACGAAAACGGAAATTAAAAGAAAGGGGCACTATTTAATCACCTTGCTTGACTCATCTATAAAATGCAATAGATCTTTAGTCTCACAAATTTTGAACTTCAAAATCATGGAGAACCCCCAAATACAAAGATTCTTATTCTCTCCCAAACCTCTTCTTGTTCTCATGTCTCTCGCTCTATTTAAAGTATCAATATTTCTCAATCGGTTGAATTCAATTCAAGAGATTGAAAAGAAAATTGGGATTTGGGACAGTAAGAAAACAACTGTTGGAGTTGTTCTAAGCAGTCAAGAGAGTGATTTCTAACAATTGCATCTATTTATGGAGCCGCATAAGAAACTCAGTGCCTTATACGCGTGTTGTAGGAAGTTAGTAATTTTAAGTTTCATATGCAGACTCTGCTTACTAGAGAGAATTGAAGGGAGAGATTTTAGGGGAGATAGAGTCCAATAAAATCTTTAATTACACACGTTGCTAAGATTTAATTTTTTATATTTAAAATGAGTGTGAATCTCATAGGATATTACAGGAGACACATGTCACTTTATAATTAAAAGGTTAGGTGTAACAACCCGACCCAAATTTCACTGTAAGTTAAAAATTTTATTTAACTTTGGTTTTAAGAGGATTTCAAGGAGGTTCAGTTTTTGCAACCTTGGAAAAAATTTTGTATTTACTTTGGGAGTTTATTGAGAATTAGAATGTTTAGAATTTATTTGTTTTATTTACGTTTTAAATTAGACTTGACTCCAAAGTTGACTTTTGGAATTAGTAGGCTTTTGATTTTGACTTTTGGCCTGTTGGATAGATCCCGATCCCACGAGTTTGCAGGCGCGAAGTACGCGTAAAACGGAGTTACAGTTTGAAAGATATGGGCGTTTGAAGCAAGGGGCAATTTCATAAAATGACAAATTGGGGTTTAAAAATCAGACTTTCTAGAAATTTCTCTTTCTCTCTCTCTCTAGAACATTCTCTCTCCTTTATATCTCTCTCTCTCCCCGCACTCTCTCCCCCCCCCAGGGTGTCTTCACTTCACCCCCGCGCCCTCTCCCCTGCGCGCACCAGCCCAGCCACCCCCACTCACCTCGCCATCGGCCAACCACTGTCGATCAGGCCACTGCGCGACCTTCTCTTGCCGGCGCAGAAACCACCCAGCAGCGACCCTTGATCGCCTAGCCCCGCGTGCACAGAGATCAACCAGAAACCCAGTTGCTGCCTCTCCCTCGATCTCGCCAAATCTCTGGCCACCTAGGCTCACCGGCGACCTCCTCATTGGCCGACCAACACAGCCCAGCCCTTCTTCTCGCCGAGCTGCCCCCCCTGCACGCGAAAACCAGCCAGTAAAACCACCTCGCGCCGCCCCTTCACTTCGTCGGTTCAGGCCACCTTCGGCCTCAATTCAACGTGTTTCCAGGTGGGTTTTTCTCCACTCTTGATAGGCCTTCCTTCCCCTAGACTTATGTTGATTTATTTCAGTAATTAGGAAGTTGAAAATCTAAGATTTTTTAGCTATTTTGGATTCCCTTGGGTTTTCGAATTTAAAGGTTGTTCTTGATGTATTTTTGGACAAATTTCCATCCTAGGAATTCCAATTTATGTATAAGATTTAAGGATAGGGTGTTTTTGAGGAAATTGATTTTTATTTGGCAAATTTGGTGTTGAAAACAACCACTTTGGGCGGCACCAGTGGCTGTCTCGATCCCCCACGATCAATCCTGGAAAATAAAATATGTTTTAGAGTGATTTCTAAGTTGGTGGCTGAACTTAGTTAGGTCCGAAGTTGTTGGAGAAGCCGAGAGGTGTTTGGACGGAAGATTGAGACTTTAGCGATACCAAACTCACACCTTAGGACGAATTTCCCGATCGAGGTATGCTTTACGCAGGTTTTCTTGAGTTTAGACAGTGTTTGGGAGTTGTGGTTGAAGTTGGTTTGAGCTAAGGAGTTCCGAGAAAGGAGGGAGTGTTTTAGGATTTATGTGAGTAAGTAATTTAATCGTTGGGTTGTACAAGTATGGGGTGCGACGTTAGGTTCGTTCATACACACACTCTTTTTGTGGTTGAGTCGAGACTAATGATATATTTTATGGTTCTATTTATTGGTGAGACGACCGTGGGTCGAGACGATCCGGCGGAGGATCGAAGCTAAGACTACCTCTGCGAGTGGGTTTTCTTTTGCTTGCAAATTTTATGGGTTTTATAGTTTTTATATTACTTTTGAAATTTTGAGTTAAATGATGGAATAATGAATTGTGTAAAGTCTGTTTTGCATTGTTGGACATGTTGACATGAATGGACAAGTTTCTTCTTTTAGTTTGAGATTTAATTTGGATATGTGAGTGGACTCTTACTTTTGAAATGTTTTGCATGCCTTATAAATAAATGCCCTATTGATTTATCTAAATATGGTTTGAATTGAAAGATCTTGGGAATTGACCCGTTTATATATGAGTTATGATTTTCAAAGTATGTTTTTTTTTGTCAAATTAATGTTTCTATCTTAAATTCTTGTCAAAGGAATTATTCGTCTTCAATGGAGGTTTTTATTTTAAGTTTTGATTTATAAAATGATTGTTATTTGAGAATTGATACTTTAATTTGATTTTACTAGTTGTGAGAGATAAACTTTACAAACATGGCAATTTTGTCAATTCCAAGGACTTCCTCAAACTTGAGTCGATAGTGAAATGTGTGAGAAAGTTAAGATTTAATTTCAGCATAAAGATTATTTTGAGTGGTTTCGAGATAATTTAGTATGGATGATTTATAAACGCCGTATAAGTACCCAGCTTCGATATGGCTACTGATAGGTCTTTGGGACCCATCACGGCACACACATAGGCTTTGGGCCGTGTGTCGGGATGCTTCGCCCTTTGGGGGTAGTCTACGTGCACGTGTGACATTGTGGCTTCTTGTATGACGGTGATTCGACGGTACAAGGGCCACCATAAGTCCACTTGTATGACGGCGTTGCGACGGTACAAGGGACACCCTAAATCCACTCGCATGACGGCGTTGCGACGGTGTGGGTGGAAGGGCAATCTAAGTGTACATATGACATTGTGGCTTCTTGTATGACGGCGATTCGACGGTACAAGGGCCACCATAAGTCCACTTGTATGATGGCGTTGCGACGGTACAAGGGACACCGTAAGTCCACTCGTATGACGGCGATGCGACGGTACGGGTGGAAGGTTATATAGACGGTCCACTTGGTGCGACGGTCTTGTACGGTACCAATGTGGAGCCTGTCAATTGGGTACTTATATGGTTTTTGCTAAAAACTTTATTAGATAAAAATATTTTTAGTTGTTTTCTATCAGTTCGAGACTCGAAAAAAGTTTTAGCTAGAGATGTTATAAGTTATAGTATTTCTATTATTTCCCATTATTCTCTATGTTCATAAGAGATTTCAAAGTTTGAAGTTGTTGGTTTCAGTTTCAGAATCAAGAAAGATTTACTGATTTTGAGATGATGTTCGAAAATGGAATTATGAAAGGTTTTAAAGTTTATTTTGTCCACTTACTGAGAGTTTGTTTCTCATATTTTGTTATTTTTACGTTTTCCCCAGGCAATAGCGATAGCGGAGGTCGGACCGTACCACGTCGAGGCATTCAAGTTTCTCATCTTCAGCTTATTGGTATATTGGGATCAAGGTTTCCCTTGAAAATATTAGATTGAAATATGATTGTATAGTTGATTAGATTTATATTACTTGTTGTGGTGTTGAGACCTTATTTTTGGTTGTGGTAGAAGTGGTTGACGTATTAGAAGTGTTTTTAATAGGTTTGAAATTTCTGGATTAGTCCATTTTCAGGGGAGGTTCTGCCGAATTTTTGATAGGATTTTCCTTGATTTTGGATTCCCACAAGACCCCTTCGGGTTTCACGATAAAATTCGGGGGCGGTCCTGTCATTAGGTAGGTTAGGATATTAAAAAGCTTAGGTCCGATTCGATGCTAAGAATCATGATGTCTCAATTCACTAGGGGATCAATGTGCATTTTTATAAGATAGTGGGAGGCACCATGAGCTTTCAAGACCAGAAATTTAATGGATAAATCTATTTAATAACATTTACATTTAATTCAAAACATATTTTAATTCATAATTAATAGTGGACACTCATCATATTTTTCTTTGAATTCTAATTAATAATTAAACATTCAAACAGTAATTATTATTAAAGACTAAAAAGTTATTGGGAAAAGATTATGCATGGGCCCTAATATTAATTATGTGCCCTAATGTGTGCCCAAATGACATGGAGTTTGATGTGGCTAATTTATTTATACACCTCATTTTTAAATTGCCACATCAGTTGGAGGAAAAGACATTTTTACCCATTTAAAATTAGACCTAAATCCTAATTAAAGCCCTTCTCCATTTTTAATTATTTTTAATTTTCTGCACAAAGAGTAAAGCTTTGTCCCCAGTCCGAGGAAGCTTTCTTCTCTCCAATATTCTCATTTCCTCACCAAGTTGAAGCAATATTAATCTCATTTTGTTTTGTAAGACTATACAAAATGATGTTGGTGCTTTTGGATTCCCCTCTATATATGTTGATGCTTGTATTGTTAATCTAGTGAACTGGGCTATCTGGTCCAAAGCAATCAGGCATATATACATGTTGTAGAGGCAACACTATGGCTTGGAGTATTTTTGTTTATCATATGGTTGTAGCAGAGGCGCCTTTTCTGAATGGTATATCTGGGTTCTGGTCCTTGGATTTAAGTGAGAGAGTTATTAGGAAGTAGGTTGGTTGTAATCTCCAGTATTTTGCAGTTGATAGCATCATCACCATCATCACCAGATACTCCCTCACAGAAAAAGCCTATATATATATGTTGAATATGGTGTTAGTGCACTAGAGATCATATATTATACAATGATATAGAAAATCAATCATCTACCCAAACCCCTAGCTAGAAGAAAAAAATGAACAATCAAACATACTCTGTAATTATATCAACAATCTGATCGATCCCATAGTATCATAATTCCTATATCTTAATATCAATATTGTGAAGAAAACTTATGTGTGTCACTTAAAAGCCCATTGAGTACCCCCCTGCTGTTAAGTTTTTAAAGTTTCTTTTGGTAACATAAAACATCTTTTATGTTCTGTTTTGTTTTTGTGGCTCAAGGCCTATCAACTTTTAATTAGTTTACTTTATAGACTCTGTCTAGTTATTAGGTCCAGCTGTTGATGATTGCTTTTTGGCATTCATTAACTAAGACCTCACAAGGTTTATCTGCACCAACGTACTGAGGTTTAACAAGAAAAGTAGCAGAGTTTATTTTTGGTGGCTTTTCTTATTTTGCTATTTTCATTTTTTCTGGTTTGTTCTTCTTCACAGCTTTTGTGTGGTCTTGGGCTCGTGTACTAGTGTATCTTTGCTATTTCACACCTACGACCCGTTCTTCTTTAGGAGACGTACGTGGTTATTATTGATGTTGAAAGTCTTATAAATCTCGATCTTTAGTTTTTATTGTTCATGTATATCACAACTTGCAGGGCTTTGATCAATTTGTTTGTTGCCAAGATCGACGAGGTCGATCAAATTAAGAATTATAATTTCAGAGCTAAATATTTATAATGAAGGTTAAAACAGTATTTGTAAAAAGTAGCTGATGCGGCAAGAAATGATGAATTTAATTAAACAACATTAATTATTTTAATTGACATGTCAGGCACGTACCCTATTAGGGCACTTTAGCATTGCCCAAAGTAATTTTACCAAAAGGTGAGTCAAGCTCACATTCTACCTCCGGCCGACCACCTCAAGTCATAAAACGAAAAAACAAAGGAATAGCACAGTATCTTTTAGAGGGTCAAAGATGTTTCAGAAGGAAGCCAACAGCACATCATGAGCCGCTCATGCTTTTCAATGTTCCCTTTGTTTCCATTGATGACTTGATGTTATATGGTTTTTTCCGTCCTCCCTTTTCTTTTCTTTTTTTTCAATTTTCTTTTTCTATTAATTTTCTTATCTCATAGCATCGAGGTTTTATTAAAAATACTACTGCATTTCTCATAATGAAAATATGTATGGCTTTCTAACATACAAAGTAAAGATGTACACTTTATTAACTTTCACTAATGAATGAGTACATGGTAATTTGAATTTTCGTTAAAATAAATAAACTAAAAGAACAAAGAAAAAATTCGAATCGGGCTTAATTGTGCCATTAGTTGATATGAGACGTGCTTTCCTTGTAGCAGTACTTTCGATCTCTTCAGTTAATTGCAGAACAAATTCGGCGAATTTCACCATTTGTGGTAGACTTTACACCAATTGTACTCATCTTCACCATGGACCTTCCAAACTCTACATTAAAATTCAATGCTTGTAAGCCTCTCACACCCAAAAAACGTTGGACAAAGCTTTTTGTGGAGGCATCAGTCCATAACTTTTGATCAGACTCAAGTACTCCGCGACCATTCTTTAAATTTGTAAAGAAAGTTGCATCAAACCGATTGCCGCTGCCTGTGTCCAAATCAACACGCTTAGATGCATCACCATTTTGTGGGCAAAGTGATCGTAGTTGAGAAAGAAATGAAGCATCGATAGAAGGGTCAGCACCAGTTCCGTTGAAGTTAGAGAGTCTGTAACTGAAGAATTGGCAAGCTGAAGTGCCAATGGTGTGTCCACCTAATGAAATCACAAATTAAAATGCATGCAAGCCCGTTAATAATTTGTACAAACGAAAATAATTATTATAGTGAATTTAATAGTTAATTAATGCATGTATGCTTACCAACAAGTGTGACAAGATCTTGAGTGTTGAGACCGAATGCTTTGAACTTGGCCTTTTGTACATCCATGGAGTCTCTAAAGCCAGGCAAATTGGAAGTCTCAGATGCCAATGAAACCCGTCCATCTTTTCTTCCAGTAGGGACCTGCCAACTGAAGCCTTTGGTCTGCAAGAAATTAATGAATTATTTATCAGCCTCATGATCGAGTATATATAATGCATGTATAAATAAATATATGTTCAAATGAATTAATAAATGTTAATTACCAGAACAACAGAATCGCGGGCCGCTAGAGCCAGAATATCAGCACAGGAGACAACTCCAGGGCATGCAGCTTCAAGCTTTGTCTTTGCATCGTCAATGACTTCCCAACCTCTTAATCCGAGGTTTGGGCCGGCGGTTTTCTCAGTGTTTGGGCCGTTGAGAAGGACAGAAGCATCACAACCTTGGACAAAGCAGTCATGAAAGTGCATCCTCAATAATCCCGGAGCAATGGCAGGACTGGATTGAAAATGAGTTTGGACTGTTTGTTTGACAATGGACTCTGCTTTGGGACATGTACGCGAATAGAACCCAACACGGGTCACTGCTCTGCCTTGCACCGAGGTTAAGGTGGTAGCCAAGCCAAGCAGCATACACAGTAATAGAATGGCGGAGGTGGAGGACTTTTGGTTCATTTTTGTGTTTGCTATTCAATTTCAAGAAGAGCTAGACAAAATGCTGTGTTCTCAAGTATCAGAGTGTGTGTTGTAATTTTGTAAATACTAGCTCGAGTTGTTTGTGATGGAAGTGGCTTGGGTTGTGAAGTGTCGAGTATGTATTTATAGGACTTTATATAAGAGGTCAAAAACGCGGAGAGCAGGTAAAGAAAGCCGGCTAGCCAGCTGCTACAGAGAAAAGATCAATTCAATTCTGATGGGTGGCAATTGCATGGTGCTACCTAGCTAGCTGTTGGGGTCCACAGTCCACTTGATCATTGATATTAATAATATAAAATGATAAAACGATCACGTAGTCCTTGTCAACCATTTGTTCATGTATTATTTTATAGTAATTTCAATATTTTCGAAAACGGTAGATATGCCGGCCTTTGTTTTTTTTTTTTTTTTGGGAGAATCTTAGTCGTTGTCAACAAATTATTTATTTATTCACCGCTATTATTTGAGATGGAAATGATAAGATAATGCTACCATATATATATATATACAAATCTCTAGCAGCAAATAGAGATTTGTACGTACCTAGCTAGGCTGCGGTCATGCATGGCGAGCTATATATATAAACATATATATTATATGCTTGGCTAGTTGGCGTCCTACTGATCACCTAAATTGACGTATGCACGAGTAGACAAGTTTCAGGTCCTCTCTTATAAATAAGACTTTTGATCCAAAATTGAAAGTCCATGTACGTACTTGATCTAACTATATATATGATCAATGCATAATTATACGGTTAATTAACTCTTGGGTGTGAGGTTGTCTTGGAAATAATTAATGAGTTTCCAAGTCCCATTAATAGTCCTAATGATTGTCGCATTCCATCAAGGGATGTACGTATTGACATTAATTTGGGTTTGTCAACTTGTAAAGTGGCCAAGAGGAACATAACCAAGTCTCGAATCAAAGGCGTTCAAGATCTGCTTAAGTAAATATTTATTAAACTCAAATTTGGCTTAAGTTCGAGTGATTCACTCGAAAAGCTATGTTCAAGCTCGGCTGGTTTGTTTTCTTTTAAGCTCAAACCCATCTTACTTGACTGGACTCGTTTGTAGAACGAGCTCAAACTTATACTTCGCTTGGCTTGACATATTTTTTAATTGAACTCGATTTAAGACTAACTCAGCTTAACGACAAATAAAAATAAATAAATTTAGAGTTCAGTCCATTTTATGAGTTTTTATTAGATTATGACCGGTAGTGATTTAGAGTTTTTAATAAAGTCATTTTATTTCTCTTATTTGACGGCTTTATGTTCGGTTTTAACTCTGAGATTTTGGGCGGAAGGGAAATACTCTTCAAATTGGGAGATGACTTTATTATGAATTAAAATGATTTTCTTATAAATTTTAAAATACTCACGGTCTCCATCTAAAAACTGTTTTTCTAAAGACTCAAGCCTAATTATCTTTATAAAAAATTTGAAGCTTAAATGGTACAAATGTAATTATATATATTTTTTTAATATATTAATTATAAGATTTTAAAATCTAACTATTATGAGACAAGTTTTGGCAAACAACTAAACTCAAACAAAACATAAGTTGAGTTGTAACACAAAAATATAAGGGCAGCTTGTGAGCTTAATGAACCGAGTCTACGAAATCTCAAGCTCGGGTCATTTTTCTAACAAGTCTAATATTTTGTTTGAGAGGAAATTACAAATTTGGTCCACTTATTTTATATCTAGTTCAATTTTAGTCCATGATCTTTTTTAAGTGTAATCTTGTTTTACTAATTATTTTATACCTAGTTCAATTTTGGTTCACTATCTTTTTTAAGTTATAATTTTAAATCATTTTGGTTGTATTTTCTTTAATTATAATTGAAGTATAAGTTATATTTCATCATTTCTTAATCATAAGAACCAATTTTGAGTATTAAAATCAAAGAAAATTAAAGTTTAGTGAAGTTTTAAAAATTTGAAAATTTTATAGGAAAAATTGGTAGTTTCGGATATCTTACTTTGGGGCAATTATCTTGAATTTTAGAACTCTGATTTGAATGATTTTTATATGGTTATAAAGAAGAGATGCATAACATTAAAACAAGTATACCTAGTTCAATTTTAGTCTGATTTTTTTAAGTTCAATCTTGTTTTACTTATTTTATACCTACTTCAATTTTGGTCTACGATCTTTTTTAAGTTATGATTTTAAATCATTTTGATTGTATTTTCTTCAATTATAATTGAAGTATAAATTATATTTCATCATTTCTTAATCATAAGAACCAATTTGGAGTATTAGAATAAAAAAAAAATTGAAGTTTAGTAAAATTTGAAAAATCTGAAAATTTTTTTAGGAAAAATTGATAGTTTCGGATACCCTACTTTGGTGCCAATTATCTTGAATTTTAGAACTTTGATTTGAATGGATTTTATATAGTTGTAAAGAGAAAATACATATCTTTAAAATAAGTATATATTTGCTGAATTTGGCTGAAATTTGATAGGGTGAAAGGCATGACAAATTTGAAAAAACAAATCTAAACTTTTATTAAACAAGTAAAATAATTGTGGACTAAAACAAAACTTAAAAAAGATCATGAATCAAAATTAAACTATATATAAAATAAGTAAACCAAATCTATAATTTCCTCGATTGAATTAATTCAGCTATTTTTTTTACAAACCGAGTTGCCGAGCTTGAACAAACCCGAACTCAAACTGTATCGAGTGGATTTACAACATTACTTATTCGTGACTCGTTGATGTGCTGCACATGCATTATCTTAGTAGTACAAATCATTCCCTGATGACCCATGCACTTTATCATAGATATATAGATTAGCGGTGAATAAAGAAATAATTGGTTGACAACGACTATTCACTCTAGGCAAAAAAACAAAGAAGAAAGTAATGGTACGTTGACAAAATACACCGATGTATCCGCGCCTTGTAATTAAATAATTTAAAAAAAAATTAAAAGAAGTCATTGACAAATGACAAGGACCACGTCGTTTTATTAGAAACTCATGAAAGATAAAACAAAAGAATTAGAAGGTAATATCTAGCAACAAAAATTGTCAAGTGGGAGTGTGGGACAACACCATGCAATCCATAGGACAATTCTTTCAATTGCTTTGATGCTTTCCGATCTTCTGGTTGGCTCATTTTTGTAGCCGTCTTTGTTTACTTTATAAATCTCTCCGAGTTTTAATCTTTGACCATCTCATACGTACCCTACCCATAAATACAATTGAGAATTCACTCTCAAATCACAACCCAAAGTCGATCACCAACCAGTACTTGATTATTTTAGAAATTTACAACACAAAGTCGATCATCCTGTATTCCTGTACTAGCTAGCCGTCTGCCTAGTCTCATCGTCTATCTAAACTATCATCAATAGCCCAGCTCTAATTCTATAAGCATCGAAATGTGGGGAGCTAACTCCATTTTCATGATGTTTCTCTTGCTTGGCTTGGCTGCCACCTCCACCTTGGTGCAAGGCAGAGCAGTGACCCGTGTTGGGTTCTATTCGCGTACATGTCCCAAAGCAGAGTCCATTGTCAAACAAACAGTCCAAACTCATTTTCAATCCAGTCCTGCCATTGCTCCGGGATTATTGAGGATGCACTTTCATGACTGCTTTGTCCAAGGTTGTGATGCTTCTGTCCTTCTCAACGGCCAAAACACAGAGAGAACCGCCGGCCCAAACCTCGGATTAAGAGGTTGGGAAGTCATTGACGATGCAAAGACAAAGCTTGAAGCTGCATGCCCTGGAGTCGTCTCCTGTGCTGATATTCTCGCTCTAGCGGCCCGCGATTCTGTTGTTCTGGTAATTAACATTTATTAATTCATTTGAACATATATTTATTTATACATGCATTATATATACTCGATCATGAGGCTGATAAATAATTCATTAATTTCTTGCAGACCAAAGGCTTCAGTTGGCAGGTCCCTACTGGAAGAAAAGATGGACGGGTTTCATTGGCATCTGAGACTTCCAATTTGCCTGGCTTTAGAGACTCCATGGATGTACAAAAGGCCAAGTTCAAAGCATTCGGTCTCAACACTCAAGATCTTGTCACGCTTGTTGGTAATTAAGCATGCATTAATTAACTATTAAATTCACTATAATAATTATTTTCGTTTGTACAAATTATTAACTGGCTTGCATGCATTTTAATTTGTGATTTCATTAGGTGGACACACCATTGGCACTTCAGCTTGCCGATTCTTCAGTTACAGACTCTCTAACTTCAACGGAACTGGTGCTGACCCTTCTATCGATGCATCATTTCTTTCTCAACTACAATCACTTTGCCCACAAAATGGTGATGCATCCAAGCGTGTTGATTTGGACACAGGCAGTGGAAATCAGTTCGATGCAACTTTCTTTACAAATTTAAAAAATGGTCGCGGAATACTTGAGTCTGACCAAAAGTTATGGACTGATGCCTCCACAAAAAGCTTTGTTCAACGTTTTTTGGGTGTGAGAGGCTTACAAGCTTTGAATTTCAATGTAGAGTTTGGAAGGTCCATGGTGAAGATGAGTACAATCGGTATAAAATCTACAACAAATGGTGAAGTTCGTCGTATCTGTTCTGCAATTAACTGAAATGAGATTGCTCCAAAAAGAAAAGCAAGTCGAATATCAACTTAAATTTCAATTATGTTGTTGGCACAATTGAGCCGGCCCCTACCTTTATTTTCCTCTGTTCCTTCTTTTTTGCTTATTAACAACATACTTTGTACTCATTCGTTACCGGAAGCTTATAAAGTGCCATTTTTATTTTATATTAGGAATTAAAGCCATATATGTCAATTAAATGTTTAAAAAATTAGGATTAAATATCAAATTCCAATAATCTTTTAATATAGCATGAAGACTATATAATATTTCAATTGAACTACCAAATTTAAATGTAGTTTTTTCGATTAGGTCACAAATATGTTGGCCCCTTTGATTTGAGCATTTTACATTTGACATTTTTGTCCTTTAACCCACATATGATAAGTGTTAGTTAAAATTTATAAAGTTTTGACAAAATTACTCTTCAAGCTTTTATATTATTTTGCAAAATTACTAATGTAGTCTCAATTTCACATTTAGTTGTGAATATACGACATTCACAACTTCAAATTTAGTTGTGACTGAACGACAGTCACATTTAAGTTGTGAGACAGTCACAGTTAAATTGTGACTTAATTGAATTTTTTTTAGAGAAATTATACTACAATATAATATAAATAGAGGTCAAAACAATACTTTTACTCAAAATAATACATAGTATAGTGGTGTGAGTTGTCTCTTTCAATTTAGCAAGACAGTCAAGATTAAGTTGTGACTGGATTAATTTATTTTTTTTAATACAATATAGTATAAATTAATGTAATATTATTTTTTAATTTTTTATTGTTGTGGCATGTGATGTAGTATTTGTAAATTCTAATACCTTTTACTTTATTATTTTGTTTAAGTTTTCAACTAGTATTTAATTTAAAATGCTATTTAATTTTGGTATTTAAACTAAAAAGTTATTAAAATTTAATAATTAAAATTAATCAACCTTTAAATGTTCCTTATATTTCAAACGTTTTCTTTGAATGTCATTTTGGGCCTAAAAATCATTTGGAGAACCTTTATTTGGATGTGGGTATCTGACTTATAAGGGCCTCGTAATTGTATTTGGCCTGTTGATCGATTTAATTTGGCTTTGTGTCCTATGAGATAATTAGGATCTAGCCAGAATTTGACTATTATTTAGACTCAAACTTTATACCTTTTTAAATTTAGAATAAATTCTTTTTTATATTCAGGTCCAAAATTTCATGACTCATCAACAAATAATGTTTTTTTTTTTTTTTTTAAAAAGCATAATTATGTAATACCAAAATTATCGCTTTTTTTTTTTTTTTTGGAATATCGACTCACATATTGTATGAGAAAAAGAAGGAGAAACTTCCACCTTCAGTGGGCTCCTTGCACTGCCACCGTCCTTGTTGCCGGCGGTCGGATTCCTTGTTGGTGGCGCCTCTGTTCCTTCTTCTCTCTCTCTCTCTCTCTCTTTCGCTTTCTTTCTTTTGCAAGACTCTTACTGGACAGAAAGGGAGGCCGGCGAGCTTGCCGGCCTCCAGAAGTTTCTAACCTCTGATCTGGACAAGCTCGCTGGCCTCCTTTTCCATCCGGCATGGACCCTACGAAAGAGAGAAGGAAGAGAAAGAGAGAGAGAGAGAGAGAGAGAGAGAGAGAGAGAGAGAGAGAGAGAAAGAGAGTCGGCGATGAATCCAATTACCTCCGGCGACGAATTTGGGCACCTCCAGCGAGTGCAGTGGGTTGGTTTTAGGCAAGGAATAAAATTTCGGATTTCGAGAAAATTTCGATGGAAATTTCGATGGAAATTTCGACGGAAATTTCGAAAATTTTTAAATTTCGACAAAAATTCGACGGAAACGATGGAAATTATTATCAAAATACGGAAATTTTGAATGAAACTTCACAATATGTTTATTTAACATATTATCTACTACATTGATAAAAAACATTGAAAAAAACCAAATTATATAGTAGGTTTCATGTGATATGTGATGAATATAATGCGCGCTGGAGGCAAATACTATGAAATAAAATTAGTATAATGAATAAATAAAATTAATATATTATTTATACTCTATAATATATACACTAAATTCTATATACTTTATAATCTATACTCTATATTATTTAAGATATCGTATAGAATATTAGGGTTTAGGTCCTTTAGGATATTTTTAATTATTTTTTATATAAAAAGGTATTAGAATTTATTGGTTTAGGGTTTAAAAACAATTAAACGAAACTCCAACACGGCCAAACGAAATCTCAAATCATTTTTTTTTTCAATTGCCCAAAAACCTCAAACTAGGATATGATATATGATATTAGGGTTTAGGCTCTTTAGAGTATTTTAAATTATTTTTTATATTGAAATATATTAGAGTTTACAAATTTAGGGTTTAAAAACAACTA
>QANW01003840.1:37122-77182 GCA_003254865.1 Dryas drummondii
CCCATCTTTTTTTTTTTTTGGCTAGGTATATAACACCCATCTTTATAAATTGATAGAAAAGGTGTGTAGTGAGAGAAAAGAGGCTGTGCATAATTGCATTTTGCAGGCTTGCAGCCTCTTAATTTATTTTGTGAAGGCTTTTTTACTTAAATACCACTTGAACTATAGAGGGTGTGCTCAAATACCATCCAACTTTTTTTTTTGTTAATTTATCACCTGAACTTTCACATATTGGCCAATCTACCACCTACCATCACTTTAGTTAAATTTTCTGTTTATTTCAAGAGTATTTTCGTCAATTTATATGATAAAAGCATTTTAAATATTAAAAAAAAAATCTAAGTAAACCCCCTAAAAAAAGGGTATTTCCATTTTCTATTTTTTAGTTTTTAAGTTTTTTTATAATTATATTTTTAAAAAAAATTTTAAAATAATATTATTTTTTTATTGTATTCAAGGACAAAATGGGAAGTTAGAAATTTTTTTTGATGATTTAACAGAAAAATAGATGTTAGGTGGTAATTAGCACATATTGATAATTTCAGGTGGTAAATTAACAAGAAAAAAAATTTGGGTGGTATAAGAGTACACCCTCTGTAGTTTAGGTGGTATTTGGGTAAAAAAGCTTTTGTGAAATAACAAGTTTAACTTTAACAGTTTAAACCCATATCAAATTTTACAACTTTCTATTTTTACCCTAAACTATAAAATTTTAAAAACTAAGAAAATAAAACAAACAAAAAGAAAAAAATCTTCAGCTAAACCCAAATACCATGCGCAGTTAAACCCCAAGCCCCGACGCGTCTCCTCTCTCTCTCTCTCTCTCTCTCCTTCCTCTTTCTCTTTCCCTCTATCTTTCTCTTGCTCTCTCACTTTCCCTCTATCTTTCTCTTTCTCTCTCTCTTTCCTTCCCCTCTCTTTCTCTTCGCAACCCTCCTCCTTTCTTCTCTCTTCTGTTCTTCCTCCCTCTTCTGCTTCTTCTTCTTCTTCTTCTTATTCTTTTCGGTGAAGTTCTTCCACTCTCTAGGAGCAGCAGAACCCAGGTATTTCTTATATTTTTCAATATTAATTTTGTCCTCTTTCTCTTTAATTTTAGGGTTTAATATATTGTTTTATTTTCTCTTCAAAATCACTTGCTGTCTCTGTTGTATTCTCTCTCACAACCCCACTACACTAGTCTTTCTTGATTTATGAACTTGGAACTCCAATTGTCAACTTTTAATTTTTGTTTTTGGATTTAATATTTGCGTTTTTGAATGATCTTTTCTGTGGATTGATGCGTCTGTACGTTGGTTTCCTGCACTTGTCCAGTAGATTATACTGATATAGCTTCTTAACTGTTTGGTTAATCTCTGTTTTGTTTGTATCTCTGTATCTTTGGACTATTGCTCTGTTTTTGGTTAGTATAATACTTGCATCCACAATGTATCTTTAAACTGTTGCTCTGTTGCTCTATGTTTCTCCTTGTTTTTATGGGTTTAATGAAGTTTTCTTATGACAAAAAAAGAAGAAGAAGATGGTTTTGATCTTAAAAGGGTTGGTGCAAATCGTATGAATTTATGGGGTTTTGGAGCTTTCTTGGGTTTAGCAGTCAGTTTCTTTGTTATTGGCATTACCTTGAGGTTGCTTGTGTATAATATAACATTAATTTTTAATTCATAATTAGAGAAGATTGGGTACCTACAAATAGCTACAGTCGTCAATGCTATTGCTACTTTGCTAGCTAGAAAATTCCATAGGAGCATTGTAAGTTGATGACATGCTTGACTGTATATGTGGGGCCTTGCTTTCTTATGTTTCATTTAGAGCTTGATTCTTGTATTTCTGCAATACCACTCATCAATGGTCACTTTTTTAATTTTTTTTTCTTTAGGGTTCACCTGGTTAATTAGTTGGCTTGGCAGCACATGCTAGGCCTGTACTTGGAAGAATTTTTCATTAAAAGCTAATGTTGACAGTTTCCTGAGTCTTAAAGAATGAACCCTTGCTCCAAAATTCATATGATCAAATGTGTTTCCATGTAATATATATGACTCAAAAAGTAAAGATACATATATGATACCATTTCACTTATTACTGTTATGGAGTTGCATTTATAAACGGCAACCATTTGAAGAAAACAAAATGACTAAAATATTCCACCATTTTAGCCAGCTACCTTGATGACACCCACTTCATCAATTGTTGAGCTCTTGTGCTTGCTTATTATTATTATTTTTTTGTCTGTGAACATCATTAAGATCTTCATCTCCATCATGTTTCTTTGAAAAAATAATAGAAAATTATTTTTGGGGATGGGCCATATGGGATGATTTCACTCTTCCTATTTTTGTTTTTGTTTGGTTGTTGGAATTAGTTTTTAATGCATATCTTGATGTGTATTAAGTGTAATATATATGATGGAAAGTATATATTGTTTGACCATAAAGATCCTATATTTTTCTTTGTGGAGACAAATCATGTTATGCCACTTGTTACTGTGTTAACAATCTCATACATTGTATGCACTCTTCAAGAGTGTTGTCCCAAATACCTTCTGGTATAGTCATATAACCCACACTTGTGTATATATATATCATTTTGAGTTTTTCCAACACAGCCATGGTGTACATTCAACACCTTTGTCATCTATATAAGACTATATATTAGTAGACCAAATTTCTGGATTCCCAATCTGATGTCTCCTTTTATGTACAAGTTTATCAAACAAATAATCCTACTTTAGGAGCCTCTTATTCCCCTCTAGTGCTAAAGAGGGGAAAGTGGCTCTTTTTCATATTATCTTATTCATGGATAAATAATAAGTTTGTTTTTCAGTCTGCATATTTTCATGGTTCAGATAAAAATGCATATTTTCATGGATCAGATAAAAATGCATATTTTTCATGGTGTTTCAATAGAAAATAGAATTAAATGCTGCTGATTCAGTGCATTTGTTTATAGAGAAAAAACTTGTTACTATTAAATGCATAAATCTGAATTAGGAAAAGAAAAGAAAAAGTTCTTTTACTTGACAAACTAAGGACTATGTGACTGACCATGTTCATGGTTTTGGCTCCTTGGTAGGTCATTATTAGAGTCATGTCTACCTGCAATTCAGGAAAAGAATTGTGAGCAAGCGGTAACCCTTATACAGTAAGACTCTCTCTCTCTCTCTCTCTCTCTCTCTCTCT
Source organism: Dryas drummondii (assembly GCA_003254865.1). Taxonomy (NCBI): domain Eukaryota; kingdom Viridiplantae; phylum Streptophyta; class Magnoliopsida; order Rosales; family Rosaceae; genus Dryas; species Dryas drummondii. Next base: position 40,296 of record QANW01003840.1, read on the forward strand.
CTCTCTCTCTCACACACACACACACACACACACATGCACTCTTGTATGTGTCAATGATTGGATTTGAAAAGGCACACTATAGCAAGGTTCAAAATATTGGCCATGGGGATACTATCGAGACTCCAAAATAAGGAAATATCGATATCGGCCGCCGTCCACAAAAACAACAGATATTGGCTTCAAAACACATAATTTTTAAATGAAACTTGAGGAAATGTTAAATCAATCATCAATACATGTATTAAACATATAAGTGTCATAAATTAGGGTCTATATGATATGTAAGTGTCATAACAGTTTAAGTATATACCTTATATAATAAACCTATTAACAATAGTTTATTGTATGTAATTGTAAAACTCTAATAAAAAGAAAACATGTCCAATTTACAAATATCAGTAAACAATAAAGCTCTTAAAATAATAAATAACAAACATATAATCAAATATAAACATAGCTATTATAAAAATCAGTATATAAATACAAGTATTATTAAATTAAAAAAATAATTTTCATATACATTTTTTTAAAATTATTATTAGGATGTTATTCTTTTAAATTATAATGTAAAATTGAGATATTTAACTTATAAAAATCCTAAAAAAAACTAGTAAATTTAGAGTCCAAACTTCTAATATTATTTTAAACCCAAAATTAGTGGTAAAACCTATTATAAGCCCAACACTCATTAATCAATTAAAGTTTCATAAAACTAAGCCCAAACCTAAGCCCGTATACATATACAGGTATAAGTGTATAACTTGTATGTTTTGCTTGAGCAAACAGAGAACAAAACCAGTCTGTGCTTGACCAGACGCACGATTGAAAGAGAGAAAGAGAGTGAGACAGAGAGAGCGAGACAGAGAAAGAGGAGGAGAGACAGACAGCATGACAAAGAGAGCACAAAGCTCACAGCTGCTGATTGAAGGTTCCTGCTCAAATTTTCGGTGCTGAAACTCTCATAAATTGGTGCAATTTATTGAGAGTTTTAGTTTGGGTTTTAATATTCTAATGTTAATTCATTGATTATGTTTCTTAATTAGTAGATGGGTATGAAAAATTAGGGCTAAAGAGGTTAGAAGTTCTAACCAAAATTTGGGAAAATGTAAAAAACCAGAGGGTTTTTGGCAGAACTTTTGTACTTGGAACAATTATATTTTGTTCGGAGGTTTAGCCCACCCCGCATTACAATCTTGGCTCTTCCCCTGGTGCGATTTCTCTTAATTTGTATGTTTGAGTCTGCCTTATGGTTATATGGGTTGGTCTAATGCCATTTGTTTGGGTTATGTTTTACATATTTTGTTGATTTCATTGTTTAGTTTATGCTGGGGAATGTTTGTATTAATCAATTTGTGCTGTTTTTCTTTTGGTGTTTGTAGACTGATCTGCATTTCTTGAGCCATATGGTGCTGGTTGTTGAGGCGTGCCTTGTGGGTCTGTTTTAGGGCACCAACCTTTGTTCCATCCATGCCAGGCATGTTACTATCATGCCCAATGATATCCAGTTTGCTTGGAGGATCAGGGGTGAGCGTGCTTAACTGAATTGACCTATGTACAAATAGTCCAACACATTCGAAATTGGGCTCATGTAGCCGACCTGTTACGGCCATATGATGTGGTAAAGAAGGCTTTAATTATTAGCCCACTGAATTGGGACCTAGGACACAGACACACAGTCAAGCAGTCTCACCATAAAAATCATCTCCAGCATCGATGTCGGACCCACATTTGTGGAGGTGCAACAATTGCGGTAACATGGGGATGGAGGACGGCTTTGATGGCTTCTTCTATTGCACCCAATGCAACTCACAAGCCGATGACATCATGGACACTGGTGTGGCTGACGAGGACTTTGTTGACAGGGCTGGAGACCCACGTGGAGGCCTCTACTCTGCCCGTCACACCCGCCGCATTAACAGCTCTGTCATCAAACCTGAGCCACTCTCTCAACCCTTAGATGACATCTCACCTTATTATCACCCCTTTAGTCAAAGCCAAATCAAAACGGAAGATCAGAATGCTGATGCCTACGAACCCACAGGACCCGAGGATTTTGGATTCGATTTGAAGAGTGATTTGAGCGATGAGGACTATTACACAGTGACTAGGCTTAGGTATGTGATGGGAGTGCAGCGCATGATTGAGATCCAATGTGAGGCTTTGGTTAGGGAGTTTAAGGTAAACCCCTTGATTTGTGGGTTTGCTGGGACCGTTTGGCTCCGCTTCCTGGCTGGGACTCAAGTTTTTGATGATGATTGGGCTGACCAGACATTTGTGGACTCTGAGATGCGCCAACAAGGTTTGTAACCACCCAATTTCATCTCTTTAAGAATTGACCTATATATATTACTTGAATTAATTTTCTTGTTGTGGAGCTTGGTTCTTGAAGCAATTGCAGTACTCAATACTAAACCCCCCAAAAAAAGAATTATTTCTTTGTTGCTTGGTTCTCATGCCTAAATGTAATTTCTTGAATCATTTAATGCTAATGTTAATTTTTAAGCGGAATCTCTGGTAGAGTTCTAATTTGCATTAATTTTTTTTGTTTAAATTTGCATCTGAATCATGTTTGAATTAGTGAGATTCCCTTGTTTATTGTTATTAGTTGTTTAATTAGTGCATTTCCTTGTTTCAGAAGAACCACCTGAAGATTTTAAGCCGCGTGTCAAATACAGAGCAGAACCTCACACAAAGTATGGTCAGAGAGCAGTAATGGTATGGTTTAGGTCCTTGAGAAAGACTATACCGTTATCATATGCTTTAGCTGTATCTTTTCTAGCTTGTCATCTTGCCAGGGAAGCAATCCTGCCAACAGACATAGTAAAATGGTCATTAGAAGGAAAACTCCCATATTTTTCTGCTTTTCTTGAAATTGAAAAAGACTTGGGGAGGCCTTCACGCGCCTGCCCAATAAGTTCAAGCTTGATGTTTAGGCCTTCTGAATCTGTTCCAGTGCAGAAATTGGAATCACTGGCAGCATCCATTGCTGAGTCCATAGGCTTGGACTTGCCTCCAGTGAATTTTTATGCTATAGCTTCCCGCTATCTAAATAAGTTATCTCTCCCAGTTGCAAAGATTCTCCCTCATGCGTGCCGCGTATATGAGTGGTCAATGCCTCCAGATTTATGGCTATCAACAAATGAGTTGAGGCTTCCTACTCGTGTTTGTGTAATGTCAATACTGATTGTAGCAGTAAGAATTCTTTATAATATTCATGGTTTTGGGGAATGGGAAAAAAGTTTGTCCAGTCGTAATGCTTCATCTTCCACATCTAACCAGATGGGAGATCTGGATCCCACATCCATTTCCGAAACGAGGGATGGTGCTGAAAAGGATATGGGTTCTCCGCCCCTCAATTTGGATGATTCAGGTACAAAACCTGTTAGAAAGTCGTCACATGCACAGAACTCTGAGTTGGATGCTGCAGAACTTCTGTCCAACCTTGAAGCAAGATATAATGAAATTTCTGATACCTATGGTAAATATATTAGAGTAGTTTTATGTCAAAAATGATGATGCAATTTGGAATTTTTTTTTTCCTGAACTTCTGTCTAGATACTTTCTGTCCCCCTTCCTCAAATTTTCAATTATTAGGTCTTAAATTTCACATTGTGTTGACAGAATATTGCAAGGACTTGCCAACGTATCTTCAGTTCTGCAAGGATATAGTCTTTTCGGGATCAACAGCATCATTTAAGGATCACAAGGAAGAGGAGTTAATTGAATCGTTATGGGACTTCTATCAGAGTGGAAAGGTAATGTATAGCTTGAATGAAGTTGTGATATTTTTATTTATTTATTTTTGAATTTTGTGATATCTTCTTCTCAAACATATGTTTCTGACACATGTTAGAAAAATTGTTTGTTTAGTCGGATAAATAGTACTTTTTGCTAGGCCTTAGTTAAATTTATTTACATTCCACTAAAAATTCAAGTGGTGAGGGAGGGTGGGAAAATGAGTTAGGATTAGGATAGGTTTAGGGTCCGATCCCTATCAATGTAACAGAAAAAATTATATTGGGAAGAGGCCTTAGTTATAGGGAACGGGAAGTCTATAGTTTCCATGTAATGAAAAGAGTAAAAGGGAACAGGAAGTCTATAGTTTCCATGTACTGAAAATAGTAAAAGGGAACAGGAAGTCTATAGTCTGTATGATTGATATGCCTGAATTTGAGAAGACGCTGAATGTTATGGAATTTGCTTTGATAGTATCACGTTTCTGAAGTATAAAAGTTCCTTGTACCCAAATAAATTGAAAAGGTGGGTCCAATTTTGTTGGTAATTTATAACAGAAACAAACATGGTGAGGATAGACATGTTTTTATCTTTAATGTTTTTTTTTTTTGGGGGTCTGATATCTTTGATGTTTACAGTATATAATGTCTTAAATAGTAGCAGCGCAAGCCTACCGTGGGTATCAATTTACCAGGCTTGTTGTAGATTTGGATTATGTTTGTTGCTTGTCATAACAAGTATGTGAGGTTAATAGTTATAATATTCACTATCTTGGACAAACCAGTACTCCTGTTGTGAATTTTCACGTTTTACTCAAAAGTGCATCTACTGTGGGTATTAGAAATGAATTAATTAACCAGGGCTTGTTGTAGATTTGGATGATCTTTGTTGTTTATCATAAGCATGGGAAATTAAAATTATAATATTCACTATCTTGGACAAACCAATACTCCTGTTATGAATGTTCAAATTTTCGTCAAATTAGTACCGGTGATGCATAGTCCTCTGTCTGTTACTAGTATCATACGTAAACCATATCCTTAAATTAATAAGATTGAATGACCTTGTGAACCGGTGCAAAAAAGAAATAAAAAATAAAAGGGAAAATAGGAGAGGAAAAAAAAAAGAGCACAGTATCATCAGTTAAATTCTGTCAGCAGCAGATAAAACCACAAATAAATAATTTCTGACAGAAGACTGTTTAGTTGAGTTAAGATGTGACTGTACTTCATGTATTTTTGTTACTCTCATTTGAGGTATCAAGATTGTCTTTTGAGATCTCCATTAGTAGATATTCTGCATATAGATTGTCCGATATATGTTTAACAGAATATCATCTCATTCTTATATTCAGTTTTAATTGAAGGCACATTGGTTCAGTGGTTTTTGTCTTGATGCATATAATCTATGGGAGGACATGCTTATGAAGCTTTTAGTATGACCTATGCATAATAGCATTTCATAACACATTTTGTTGGTTTCAGGATTCTGAAACAGCAATTGAACAAGGATTGCACTGTGGTAAAACTGATAACCAGAAAAGATTGAGGGAGAATGAAGAGCGCACCAGTTGTCTATCTAAAGAAAAGAAGTTTGGGAATAAAGGCCGTGTTTGTGGAGCATCCTCTGATGATGAAACCTCCCACACAGATGACCAACAAAGGAGCCAAAACGATGATCGTTCTTGTGATAGTTCACAGAAAAGTCAGTACTCGGAAGCTAATGACCAAGCATTAGCAGAAACTCTTAAATATGAAGCCATCAGTCGATTGAAATTAGACATGGAGGAGAAACGGTTCTGTTATATTCCACCGAGGGTCAATCTCAAAAGATTTGATTACCTACACTACGTGAGGAAGAAAGATGAAGGTGCCTACACTTATGTTGCACATGCTGATTACTACATATTGCTTCGTGCTTGTGCTAGAGTTGCCCAAGTTGAAATTCGGTGTATGCACATTGGGGTGTTGAGCTTGGAGAGGAGGCTTGCTTGGTTAGAAAAGAGAATCGACTACTGTTTGCACTTAACCCCTCCCATTGTATCCTGCCAGTATTGTACTGACATGGTCCCAGAAACTACTACCCATGCACAAAATATTGAGGAATCAATTGGACTGTCAAAGTTAAATTTATGAGTTTATTTATTTTATCATTATTCCTCTTTTTACAATGCTCAAAAAACATGAGAATTCACAATTGGATTGTCATCATGTTTGTCCATTTTTCGTATTCTGCTAGGAAAGGTTATAATAATTTTCTGCTCAAAAAGGTTATAATAATTTTCGTAGCCATCCAATCAATTACTTATGCAATTTCAACTCTGAAAATGTAACAGAAGATCCTATATGATACTGCTGTCTACCACAATACCAATAAATATGCTGTCGATAGCAAAGCCAGAGTCAGATAATAAAGCAACAAGAAAACAAATATCCGTTTGACGAAAAAAAAAAGAAAGAGAAAACGTTCTCTCTCTTAATAAAGTTTTATCAGAAAAACTTATATATAACGAGTGTATATACTTACTTTCTTACCACATATCCTCACTTATGTTCTCACATACTAGTTATGTAATCTTATACTAGTCATGTAACATATCCTCACATACTAGTCATATACTAGTCATGTAACTTTATCTAGTCATGTAACTTTATCCTAGTCATGTAACATTTAATTGTGAGAGAATAAAATTTTTTGTTTTTTTATTTTTTCAAATTTCATTGGAAGAAAGTGATCCTTCCATCTTCAATAACAGCCCATATGCTTCACATGCCCTTTTATAAGGTGCAGAAAACACTTTTGCAGCACCCAATCACTACAAATAAACCCACCGACTAAAGATGCCCAAAATAAATCCACAAAAGAAACATAAATTTGAAAAATAAAGGTATAAGTCTCCACTAACATCACCATCTTATTTTCTCTTTTATTTTGATAAGGGGGGCCCATTATAGATATTCTCACGGTGTATACATCTAATGTATCTACCTCTCTCATCTCTCTCATCATACGTCCCTTACATAGAAATTTTACTCCTACTCAATATAGCTGGTTGTGATCATCACCATTTCACCATCTAGTTAGTGAAATGAGCAATTGTGGCATGAGGCTCACAGGCCTTGGCAGCTGGGCTGGGCTCCACAGTTGGGCTGGGCTCCACTGGCTTTCCAAGAAGCTCATTGGGCAGGTCCTCCTTAATGCCCTTGAGATAAAACGTGTAGAAAAGCTTGAAGGGAAACACAAGCTGCTGCAGCTTCACCTCACCATAAGCACCCTCAAAGATTCCAGACCCACCAGTCACAGCCAAGTACGTGTCCTCGTAAGTTAAATACGATCCCTGCACTGCTATGTGACCGTAGTCTCCGAAGTAGAAGCTGTAGATGGCTTCGTATCGGTCACCTTTCTTTTCTGCTTTGTTTTCGATCAAAATGCATATTCCCGCAGTTATTCCAAGGCGTTTTTGCAGGTCCCCACTATATAACTATAATTTAAGAAACATGAAACAAAAGGTTATTACTTAAAAATACAAAAAGTAGAACAAATAATTGGGGTGGAGGACTATGGAGGAGAACGTGAAATAAAATATGTTCCCAAGAAAATGGACCCAGAAAAAATTATTTAACCAAGAAAACATTTTTTTCAGAAAAAAAAAAAAAGGACAAGTAAATGACCTCTAGCTTCCACCTAAATTCACGTAATTTCAATTATGTCAATTTTTTAACCTTGCAATGTAAAAACACATGGTTATCAATCAATTCAATTGAATGATTCGCAAAAATGGAAATATTTTAGAATTTTTGGATAGTTTAGATTCATTTTCACTATCTAAAATACCCAAGTTGTGCGCATCACAAGTTAGCTACTTCCGTTTAACAAATTAACAGAATAAAAAATGATTATGGACCAAAAATTGGCACATTTAAAAGTGTAGGACCTTTTAGTAAACTCTGATCTAACTAGAAGGGCTAAAAACATAATTTGATCTTAAAATTTTCTATATTAGGAAAAATTAAATTTTATATATTTTCTATAAAAATGAAAAACAAAAGCAAAGTAGAAGAAGAAGAACTTGCTTTGTTACTGAAGGGGACGAGATCGCCAAGGGAATTGACAGATTTTTGACTCAATCTTAGGTAGGCAGGGCTTCCACGATCTCGCTCATTGATCTCATACACATGAAGTTCTTGAACTTTGGCTGCAAAATCAGACAGAAGATCCAAAAGGGTCATCAAAAATTCAAAGGAAAACTCAGATTAATATCACAATTGTAAAGGCTTTGAAGATAGTGTGAAATAGTTACTGGATCTTTCAGAGTTTGTTGATGGGTTGGCCTGGCTTTTGCAAGTGAATGATCTTTTGGGCACTGAGAAATTGGTGTGGAGATTGAGAGATGATGATGATGGGTTTCGGAGCTTGAAGGGTAGGAGTGGGTTGGTGGGTGAGTGAGTGAGTGATCTTAGGTTGGCTAGTTTCACAGAGGGGGAGATGCTTCTCAGAGCAAAGCTTGAGCAAGCCATTGGGACAAGTATGGTGGGTATGAAAGACTGAAAGAGTGTTTGGTCAGAGAGAAAATGGTGGCATTAATGGGTGGGAAAGTGAAGTGGATATGCTGGACAGCTTGTGTTGATATAGATAGTACTATAGTAGAGTGTGCGATTTTTGCATCATTGACTATTTGACTCAATTGAAAAATGGCCTGTTCAACTGGCCAAAAAAAAAAAAAATGGTCTGTTCAAAACTTCAAAATCCTTTTGCCCAATAAAACAAAAGGTGTATTCAATTAAATTTCTAATGAGTCTTTAAAAATTTAGGTGTGATTAATTCAGATTTCTAATGATCCAGTCTATATAATAATCTGGGAATATGAAATTCGGACTTGTATATAGAATTTATAACGATCTAAGTGTATCAGTGTATGCATTTACAACTATTAGGGGTGTCTCCAATTTGAATTTCATTAGATTTTAAAAGTCTAATAAAATTTAGGTATCTCTAATTCAGATTTTAATAGATTTCAATAAAATCTAAGTGTTCTAAAAAAGTTATAGATTTCATTAACCGAAGGATTTGGATGCATTTTGATGAATTTTTTACACATAACAAATTTCACGAGAATTTTAACTAATTCTCTTAGATTTTGATAAATTCTATTAATTTTAAAATTCATTAAAATTCACAAAAATTTAGGTGTAATAAAAAAGTCATTAAAGATTGAGTCTGTAACAATTTGAGTATATTAAATTCAGACTTGTATAGAGTTTATAACAATGAGTCTATGCAATCATGACTTTTAAAAATTGTACAAAAGTTTAAGTGTAATAAAAAAGACATTGATTTTAAAGGATTTTATGAAATGGTGGATATTAGGGTGTGTGGTATAAATACCAAAGGCCATAACAATTTCAGCCTTGCCCCCTTGAATTTTCAAACATTCTCTCTCTCTCTCTCTCTCTCTCTCTCTCTCTCTCTCATTTGTTAGCTAAGAAGTTTGAAAAAGGTACTAACCCAAATTTAAGTCAATTAAAGACTTGTAACTTTTTTTATTTTAAGAAATTAGACCCTCGAGTAATGTTCGAGGGGGTTCAATCACTTCTTAAAGAGAGCTCATAGACTACTCGAGGGTCAAAGTTTTAAAAATGGTTAAAAGTCTATTATGAAAACAAAAATAGGTTAATTATCCAAATTTATCTTGTTAACTCCAGTTGCAATTAGAATGGTACGTGAGTTTGTGAAGGCTGATGAAGACAATATATATAGCAAACCAAGTGGCATATCATTTGGCTAGTTTCGCTATAGATTTTGAGAAGGCCGGATGCATGTTTATCAACCCTCTCTACATCACATGCAACTACAATAAAAAGAATACCCAACCACCTCACAAATATTACATCACAAATATTAAATGAGAATGTAGAATTGAGATATTTAACTAACAAAAAAACTCCTAAAAACAATAGTAAAAAACCCTCAATTTAATGTGTTCATGTATATATTGTTTTAATTGACAAAAAAAAAAAGAGAGAGTATATGTTGTCTTAGACATCTCATTCTTTTAAACCCAATCTTTGTAGTAGAAGCCCAAAATCACAAATCATAAAACTATAATAAGGCCCAACACCCATTAATAAATGAATCAAAACCTTAAGAAGCGCAAACTCAATAGTCAATACCCATATTCTTTTATGCAAGTGTTTTTGCCGATTCAAACAAACAGATAAGTTCTTATGCTAAGATACCAGACACATGAGAGGGAGAGAGACAGAGAGAAGACTCACATTCACAAAGCTCACAACTGTGGATGGAAAGTTTCTACTCAAGGTTTGGGTGCCAAAACTCTTATAAATTGGTGTAATTTATAGGGGGTTTTAATTAGTTTAGGGTTGAATGGTAGATGGGTATGGAAAATTAGGGTTTCTTTGGCTTAATTATTATTCTTCAATTTTTTTAAATTTTTTTCCTTTGAATATCGGTGATTATCAGTACAATGTAAGAGATTTCCAATATTTGTAGAACATATCGTTGATTTTGGCAAAATATCAAGGATATAGGTGAAGATTTTGCTTCACCCCTTATTGGTATCGATTAGTCTAAAATCCGACATTTCGGAATGTCGGCCGATATTTTGAACACTGGTGACATCTCAAGTCATGTTTTGACGCTTCATAAGTCATACCCAAGAGTTTCTCAAGTTGTGCTTTCAAGCATCTCAAGTCGTTACTTGAGAATTTCAGTTTGTAGGTAAAGGCATTTTAATTGTGTATACCCTTAATGCATTTCAAATTGTACTTAGTGACATCTCAAGTCATGTTTTGACGTTTTATAAGTCATACCTAAGAGTTTCTGAAGTCGTGCCTTAAGGCATCTCAAGTCGTTCTTTGAGAATTTCAGTTTGTAGCTCGAGACATTTTAATTGTTTATACCCTTGATGCATTTCAAATTATACTTAGTGACATCCCAAGTTATATCATGACGCTTTCAAAGTCATACCCTAGAGTTTCTCAAGTTGTCCTTTTTACGGCATCTCAAATCGTTCCTTAAAGCATCCCAAGTCGTTCATTGAGAACTTCAGTTCGTAGCTCAAGACATTTTCAATGTTTATACCCTTAATGCATTTCAAATTGTAACTAGTGACATCTCAAGTCATGTCTTAACGCTTCCAAAGTAAATACCCTAAAGTTTCCCAAGTTGTGTCTTAGAGCATCTCAAATCGTTCCTTAGGGCATCCTAAGTCGTTTCTTGAGAATTTCAGTTTGTAGCTAGAGTCATTTTAAATGTTTATACCATTGATGCATTTCAAATTGTATCTAGTGACATCCCAAATCATGTTATGACGCTTCCAAAGTCATACCCTAAAGTTTCTCAAGTTGTTCCTTAGGGCATACTAAGTAGTTTCTGGACAATTTCATTTCGTAGCTCGAGACATTTTAAATGTTTATATCTTGGATTAATTTCATTTTGTACCTAGTGACATCCAAAGTCATTTTTTGACGCTTCATAAGTCATACCCAAGAGTTTCTCAAGTCGTGCATGCGAGCATTTGAAGTTATTCACTGAGAATTTCAGTTTGTAGCTCGAGGCATTTTAATTGTTTATACCCTTGATGCATTTCAAATTGTAACTAGTAACATCCCAAGTCCTGTCATGACGCTTCCAAAGTCATACTCTACAGTTTCTCAAGTTGTCTCTTATGGCATCTTAAGTCGTTACTTAGCGCATCCCAAGTCGTTTATTGAGAATTTCAATTCGTAGCTTGAAAAATTTTAAATAATTATACACTTGATGCATTTCATATTTTATCTAGTGACATCCCAAGTTATGTTTTGACGCTTCCCAAGTCAACCTCTAGAGTTTCTCAAGTCGTGCTTTAGGGCATCTCAAGTCGTTTCTTAGGGCATCCTAAGTCATTCTTTGAGAATTTCAGTTTATAGCTCAAGACATTTTAATTGTTTATACCCTTGATGCATTTCAAATTGTAATTAGTGACATTCTAAGTCATGTCAAGACGCTTCCAAAGCCATATCTTAGAGTTTCTCAAGTTGTCCCTTACGACATCTCAAATCGTTCCTTAGAGCATCCAAAGTAGTTCCTTTAGAATTTCAGTTCATAGCTCAAGACATTATGTTTATACTCTTTATGCATTTCAAATTGTAAATAATGACATCACATGTTATGTCTTAACACTTCCAAAGTTATACTCTAGAGCTTCCCAAGTTGTGTCTTAGAGCATCTCAAGTCGTTCATTAGGGCATCCTAAGTCGTTTCTTGAGAATTTCAGTTCATAGTTCGAGGCATTTTAAATGTTTATACCCATGATGCATTTCATATTGTACCTATTGACATCTCAAGTTATGTTTTGACGCTTCCCAAGTCATCCTCTAGAGTTTCTCAAGTCATGTCTTAAGGTATCTCTAGTCGTTCGTAGAGAATTTCAGTTTGTAGCTTGAGACATTTTAAATGTTTATACCTTTGTTGCATTTCAAATTGTACCTAGTGACATCCCAAGTCATGTTATGACGCTTATAAAGTCATACCCTAAAGTTTCTCAAGTTGTCTCTTACGGCATCTTAAGTCGTTCCTTAGAGCATCTCAAGTCGTTCCTTGAGAATTTCAGTTCGTAGCTCAAGACATTTTAAATGTTTATACCCTTGGTGCATTTCAAATTGTAACTAGTAACATCTCAAGTCATGTCTTGACGCTTCCAAAGTTATACCTTATAAGTTTTCTAAGTCGTACCTTAGAGCATCTCAAGTCGTTCCTTAGGACATCATAAATCTTTTCTTGAGAATTTCAGTTAATAACTCGAATCATTTTAAATGTTTATACCTTTGATACATTTCACATTGTACTTAATGACATTCCAAGTTATGTTTTGACATTTCCCAAGTCATCCTCTAGAGTTTCTCAAGTCGTGCCTTAGGGCATCTCAAGTCGTTCCTTAAGCCATCTGAACTCGTTCATTGAATTTCAATTTGTAGTTCGAGGCATGTTAAATGTTTATAGCTTTAATGCATTTCAAATTATAACTAGTGACATCTCAGGTCATGTTTTGACGCTTTCAAAGTCATTTCCTAGAGTTTCACAAGTCGTTCCTTAGGGCATTTCAAGTCATTCATTGAAAATTTCAGCTCATACCTCTAGACATTTGGAACCACTTTTCTCTTTCACTCTCTCTCCCTGCGCATGACCCTGCCCGGCCATGACTTACCGTCATCGACCACCTCCTGGCAATCTAAGGCCACAGGTCGACTCTCCAAGCCGACGCTAACACAACCCAGCCGCCACCGAGCCCGGCCGGCCACCCCACGCGGCAAAATTGAAGCTTCAAGCCGATCCCCTATCACCGAATTTCTTCATATTCCGGCCAATTCCGACCTCCGATCATCAAATTTCTTGGTGGGTTTTTTTCCTCTCATCTTAAGCTTTAATCCCCTTATCAGTTTACATGTTTTAGTTGAGTAATTTAGAAGATGAAATTTTGGTGTTTGGTGTTTTCTTCCTCTCATCTCAGACCACTGCTCAACCCACCGGTCAAGGCCCATTCCGAGCCGAGCCGACCGAAAAAGCTAGTCCAACCGAGTGCCGATTTACCGACATGCCAGTACCGGACTTGGTATCCAAAATGGCCAACCAAAGGGGTCTGGTCGGTACACCGGATTGGGGTTCCCGGTTTGGTAACCGTACCAAACCCACACCTAGTTATACCATAGAGTTTCCCAAATTGTGTCTTAAAGCATCTCAAGTCGTTCTTTAGGGCATCCTAAGTCATTTTTTGAAAATTTCAATTTATAACTCGAGGCATTTTAAATGTTTTACCCTTGATGCATTTCATATTGTACTTGGTGACATCTCAAGTTATGTTTTGACGTTTCTCAAGTCATCCCATAGAGTTTCTCAAGTCATGCTTTAGGGCATCTAAAGTCGTTTCTTGAGAATTTCAGTTTGTAGGTTGATGCATTTTAAATGTTTATACCCTTAATGTTTTTCAAATTATAACTAATGACATCTCAAGTCATGTTTTGACGCCTCCAAAATCATTCCCTAGAGTTTCACAAGTCGTTCATTGAGAATTTTAGCTTGTAGCTCCGGACATTTTAAATGTTTACACCTTTGATCCAATTTAAATTATATCTAGTGATATCTTAAGTCATGTGTTGATGCTTCTAAAGTCATACCCTAGAGTTTCTGAAGTCGCCTTAGGGCATCTCAACTCGTTCTTCAAGGTATCTCAAGTCGTTCTTTGAGAATTTCAATTTGTAACTTGAAACATTTTAAATGTTTATACCATTGATGCATTTCAAATTGTATCTTGTGATATCTCAAGTCATGTTTTGACGCTTCCAAAGTCATACCCTAGAATTTCTCAAGTTGTGCCTTATAAAATCTCAAGTCGTTCCTCATGGCATACAAAGTAGTTTCTAGAGAATCTTAATTCTTAACTTAAGACATTTTAAATATTTATACCTTTGATGCATTTCATATTGTACCTTGTGACATGCCAAGTTATGTTTTGACGCGTCCCAAGTCATCCCCTATAGTTTCTCAAGTTGTGCCTTAGGGCATCTCAAGTCGTTACTTAGGGCATCCTAAGTCGTTATTTGAGAATTTCAGTTTCTAGCTCGAGGTATTTTAAATGTTTATACCTTTGATGCATTTCATATTGTACCTAGTGACATCTTAAGTCATGTTTTGACACTTCATAAGTCATACTCAAGAGTTTTTCAAGTCGTGCTTTCGAGCATCTCAAGTAATTTCAGTTCGTAGCTCTAGGCATTTTAATTGTTTTTGCCCTTGATGCATTTCAAATTGTACCTAGTGATATTCTAAGTCATGTCATAACGCTTTCAAAGTCATACTCTAGAGTTTCTCAAGTTGTCCCTTACAGTATTTTGAATATATAGAATCTAGGATTGCACACATCCATGGGGATGCCTTCATTCCATGTCCATCTTCAAGGTTTGGCTCCATCAAGAAGATGAACTCACTTTGTTTCCCATGGAACTCTCATCTAAGCTAGTAGCTTAAGACCCTAAGTGTGATCGATCTTTCTAAAGATAGTCCACACCAAGTGTGGGAGAATGAAAGAAGAAGAAGAAATAATGATCTTGACTACTAGATCAACATATTTTCTAGATATGGCATCAAAGGAATGGTGATGGAGATGGGTTCATCATGACCCATCTTTTTCTCTCAAGGTTTCATGGAGGTAGAAAGAGAATTGAGAAAAGAATAAGATGAAACCCTATAGGTTTCATATGTGTAAGGGGGTGCGACATAGAGAGGCTTAGTCTTCTTCTTATGCTTTCTCATCTAGTTCATCAATGGACTTGATTAATCCATCTTAAATGGATGGTTCTCATTCACCCATTTTTAATTTCACCAATCACCATCTTTTTTCTATTTGCACTCTCTTTAATTCATGACTTGTCCCTATGTGATACATAAAAGTCAAATGTCCTTTGACCAATATGTCATCCCAATACTTAATCATGTGATTAATGCTTTAATCAATAAGCCTAGTGTTTGAGTTAGGACTAATGATTAACCAATTAATCCAATATCTTAATTAATTATTCTCCTAATATTTAATGATTTAGCCTTGGGTCAACAAGCTCAAGCTTGGACTTTTCAATTTTACTCTCTAAGTAGATTAATTAGTGAATTAATCATACTTCAGAAAAGATTATGTCAAGTGACCAGCGCAAATTAATCACTTGACCTATGGGCTTACTAATTGTCCTCATCAATTAGTAATTAAGCCATTAGAGCTTTATGGTCCCCATTAGTATTTCACAGTTAAGCTAACACTAGAGCAATACTAGGATGAGTGACCCACTAGGAAGTGTCAACTCCCAGTCTTAGGCAATAACAACTATCACTATAGTTGCGATCAATAATCGAACATATTGATCATCGATGTATCATCATTTCCTTTTGGTCTCCCACATACTTGTATATATATAGGTGACCCTTTAAGTTCTTATTCCATTTGACAGTATGATCACAATTAATCTAAAACTCTTTTAATTAATTGCTCTTTAGACTCTATAGATCATGTTGACACCTAGACACAGTTTATTACCCCCCAAACCAAATAGAATTTAGACTCAGAACCTATTTAGTTATGATTACAATACAATATGATCATTCTCTCATCTATATATGTTCCGATTATATCCTAGGTCTCGTGTCAAAATCCATTACAGGATATAATCATATATGTAACTCTGATGCTCTGGTCAGAGACTTTGTGACTCTTTCTATCCAGGGACATCTCCTTCTTTACAGAATGTGAAAGATTCCATGTTGCACACTCACATGCCTCTATATGTGTGTCAATGCACCCAATGTACACATGTAACCCATGTTTGATTGCGTTGATCCATTTTGTGGGGTCAAAGTACACTGAACGTACACACATGAAATTGGTGGTGTCTTAGGTTTAAGGACTAATCAATATCTATCATAACCACAAAGTTTCTATTTGACCTGCCGAAAAGCTCCATGTAGGATTCTCTGTTCAGTCAGTTCAGTGGACGTGTCTCCAAGCACGCACCCACACCCGCTCCAATGTCTCTATACTGTATGAACTTTTAGGAAGCTAAGTATCCGATAACATAAGCCTCAATGGCCTCCAATTTCATCAGGTTTCTTCTTTTAGATTTTCATGAACGTGTTCATTCACTTACACGATGATCCTAGAGTTCCAGTGTAGTGAATAATATTTATGCCCATTACACACATTAATTGAAATATCACTCAAGTCATTTAAACCAAACACATTGGTTAACCAATTGTCATTAGTTTTAGAGCATATTTCCAACACTTAGGGTACATGCAACTGTTACGTACCTCATTTATGGGCGTGATACTAGCAAATAGGGTTTAGTGTTTTTTTTTTAGTTTTTCTCGAAAAGTAAAAATTGAGCAAATAAGGATATATTACGCAAATAGGTACATATAGAATTTTCCCCTTTTTGTTGGAACTAGGGGGGCTGAAACCTAACAAATTTTATTTTTTTGTACGAGAGGGGCTGAAGCCGAACAATTTCCTTTTTTTCTTTGGGACTAGGGGGGATGAAGCCGAACAATTTTCCTTTTTTTCTTTG
Organism: Dryas drummondii; assembly: GCA_003254865.1. Classification (NCBI taxonomy): domain Eukaryota; kingdom Viridiplantae; phylum Streptophyta; class Magnoliopsida; order Rosales; family Rosaceae; genus Dryas; species Dryas drummondii. The sequence continues at coordinate 57,137 of QANW01003840.1, forward strand.
GTACTAAGGGGGCTGAAGCCAAACAATTTTCCTTTTTCTTCTAAAACAAAAAAACTTGATTCGGGCAACACCGTCATTTTTTCCGTTAAATATTTTATTGGTTAATTAAAAGAATAACCAATGAAAATGAAATATTAATCATTGATTAAGTAATTAATTAATGAAATTGGTTAATTTCTTAAGTTAACTAATGAAATATTTTGACGGAAAAAATGACAACGTTGTCTGAATTAAAATTTCCTTCCAAGTCTAAATTATTCTTAAAAGAAAATTGTCTTTTTAAGTCCAAGTCCTAGTTTTTTTTTTCAAACCCAATCGAAATCTGTTGAAGTGCCTCTCACTCACCATCATGCCTCTCTTTCTCACTTTCACCCTCATACTTATCAGCTCAGTTTTGTTGATGTCTTTTTTCTGGTATGAAGTCCTACTTAGTTCAATTCTTTTTCTTGAATTTGATTTTGTAATATCTGTTTTAGTAGAATTGAATGGATGCTTGGTTAAGTGGGCTTTGTTATTCTTTTTTTTTTTTTTTTTTAATAATTGTGAGTTTACCTGTAAGGTTCTTGATTAAATGTGTAAATATATATATGTAACTTTTTTTTTTCTTTTATAAATGTTAGCTGACTGATGGTATGGTTATTGAGCCCTCTAAGATTTATCCCTAAAGAAATGCTATTTACCTTCTCGTTTCTACCTTCATTTTATTATTCTGATTCGGCAGGGTAGGTTCATGATCGGAATTGTTTATTTTTTAAATCGTTTTTTAAAGATCATCGGTTTCTGCAACAAAACAACTTAATCAGAAATTGTTTGGTTATGTAACTGTAATCAAATAAACAGATGGTTTTGATACCAATTTGATTCATCTTTTTTTATTTGATAACAGTTACATGACCAAACAATTTGTTATTTGGTTGATTTTTTTTTTTTATACATGATTTTTAAAAAGTGATTTAAAAAATGAATGATTCCGATCATGAAATTACAAATAATAAAAGAGAAGATAGATAACATTCCCCTCTTTTGGTACCATATGGTTTGCTTGATTTTTTCCATTTGTGAAGCAATATAATCTAGATAGGACTTGTTGCATCTTAATCTATTCGATTTTGGTCTTCACTTTGGCCATGCATCGGTTATTTCAGAATTCAGTGACCTCTCATTCTTGGTTGTTTTTGCTTGAATGGAAGGCTGCAGCGTAAAATCTACCTAGGATATATTTAAGGCTTTTTTTTAATTAATATATGGTTTGGATTGCTTGTAATACTCTGCTATTCTTGTAAGCTTAATTTCTTGATGTCTCTTCTTGTCCACTGCTATGTACCCTCTCCTTTGCATAGCAATATATAAAAGCTTTGTTGGGTTTGTGTTGCCATTAATTTCTTCTTCTGTTTTATTTTGTGCTTTAATTAATTTGTTTGATATTATAATGTATATGTTGCAGGCATATAGAAACGAGTAATATGATGGAGAAGTGGAACTGCATTCAGTCACAGTACGGGTGGTCAGCGGATGACTTGTTGATGAAATATCAGTACATTTCAGATTACGCTACTGCGCTTGCTTTGTCTTCCGTCTCTGCGGAACTCTTCTACTTTGTCCACAAATCCACTGTGCTTCAATACAAATGGGTTGGAGTTCAGTTTGGTGCTGTCATTGTATTGTGTGGAGCAACACATTATATTAACTTATGGACTTTTACCAAGCATTCAAGAACTGTGGTCATAGTATTGACAACTGCCAAGCTCTTAACTTCTTTGGTGTCATCAGCCACTTCCATCACTCTGATGGATGTTATTCCTTATTTATTGAATGGTGAAACTAAAGAATTAATCTTGAAGAACAAGACCACAGAGCTCGATACAGAAATGGGTCTGATTCGTACACAGGAGGAAACAAGTCGACATGCCAAGATGCTGACCCATGAGATCACAAGCACTCTTGGTAGGCGTATTATACTGAAAACCACCATCGAATTACATGATTAGATTCCAAAGCCAGATAAATAACATGGCAAATGTCTTCTATTCAATAAAGTGTTAGCTTTTGCTGGTTCAATAAAAGTCGGACGAATTGATTTTGTTTCATCTCTTTGTGTGTTTGTGGTCTTGGTTAGTGCAAAAACCTATTGGGCTGAGTTTGGGCCATTTCTTGTGTGTTTGTGGAATATGCAATACCGATGTTACTTAGTGCATGAATTTATATAATTCATTATATAATATTTGGATTTGAGTACCAATTATTAACGTACTTAAAGTAACATTTAGAAAATAGACGGTTTCGACTTTCGATCATCAAAATACATACAATGTGGAATGAGTCCCATAAATCATACCTGATTATGGCTGAGATATACCTCATTTAAAGGGCCCTCATATATAAGATTCCCTTTTGAAGAGAGGTCCCTTTTTACCTAAACTAAAAGGGTAATATGAACCGTCTAATTTTTAGATGTACATTTAAAAATTATCTTTATAAAAAAATAGCAAAATTAGAACCTATTTGACAATTTGATTATCATCATGATTATTTCAACGTTTATCAGATGAACCATTTTCGTCTATTTTTTTTGTCATAATTAGAAGACCAAATTATTTCTAATTTATGCATTTTTTTTTAAGATGATCTTTGTATGGATACCTAACAAATAGACGGTTCGAATAATTGAAATATCGTTTTATTCCTATATATACATATATATTTAAATATTTACTATTATAATTTCAAATTTAGTTAAAGGGTGGCCGTGTTGTACTTTTAGTGAGTTTATGTAATGCTCAGACCTACTTTTTTAAGTATGTGAGGCAGTGAGGTTGTGTACTAGAACTTGGCACAACTAGTGTTTGGTGTTGCCTCTAAATTGGTAATTGTAGCATATTTGCTGATGCATTAAAAATAGACCTTGAATTGTTTGAAATAAAATTATAATAAGGACAATGCCACACAAGTCAATATTTTTACAAATTCATCAATAACCATTTTATTTCCCAATAACTCATTTAAAATAAAACATCACTCAAATCAATTATATTTCTTGTCATGTTTGGCTTGTTTGACAATGCTTATAGAAGGGTTAAAAATGCTTTGAAAGAGCTTTTATTTGTATTTGGCGAAAAAAAAAAATTAAAAGCACTTAGAAACACTCCTGGGAAAAACCTGGGGAGGTGCCAAGTACAATTACAAGAAGCAACTTAAAAGAAATTACTAATCCAATTAGGAGAAGCCCATCACTTGTTAAAAGACCATAAGTTTCTAACAAAATTTGCAAGAATTTTCAAATACCAAGAGAAGTTGTGTCAACTGAAGTTACTAATCGACTGAATACGATTTGTCTGAATGAAGGAAAAGAAGTTACTGATCGACTTACTGCACAAAGCAACCAAGCAGTTGGGTTCTAATGTTTTTTGCAGATTCTTCAGACAATTTAATCCTATTCAAAAGTAGGACAATTCAGGAATTGGGCGGAGAAACCATGATCAGTAGTTTCTTTAGCCATTTTTTAAGTTGGCAATAACAAGGCAGACTCTTCAACCTCCTAGGTGGGCAAAACTATGCTGCTTAAGTGGTTCCATAAACTCTTGAGTGGGCAACAGTTTTTGGGAATTCATATCCAAATAACAAACCACATTTTTAGATTACTCATTGTACCTGATTTTTCTATTAGATTACGGAGCCTACTCTAAGCTCCATATTTCCCCATTCAATGCTTTGGAAACTTACCTTAAAAACTAGATGGCATAACAGTCATTCATATTGGTCCTCGTATAATTCGAGAACAATTCTATAAGCTTTTCAAAGACTTAAATTTATAAGTACTTATTCATGAATTTTAATATGATGCAATAACATTAATTTTGAATTCCAATTTATTTATCAAAGTACATACTAATATAGAATTGAAAAGAGTTTGATGAAATTAAAAAATTTAGGGGTATTCAATATAGATTGTTAAATAATCTATAAAAGTCTTTAGGTATTCAATCAAGACTTTTAAAGTCCATAGTATTCAATCAAGACTTTTAAAAAGTCATTAAAATTCTAGTGGTATTCAAAAAGTCAAAGATTTATATGAATTTAACTAAATGGTGGAGTTTTATGGACTTTAAAGTGTAAACTATAAATACCAAAGTCCATTATTTCTCCATCCCTTTTCCTATGAATTTCGATGGAGTTCTCACTTCTCAAATCTCAACTTCTCTTCTTTTTTTTCTTCTTCTCGTATGAGCATATTTTGCCCTGCCCTTGACCAATGAACGATTGAACATACTCTATGTTTTTGCCCTCCCCATCAAATCAAATTTCTCAACTTATAAGAACTACAAATCAATTCCTTAGCTTGCAGATTGGCACGTGCATTCCAAAAGGTCAAGTTGTTTTATTGGACTTGGTAGATGCAGATTAATCCATTGAAAAAAGATGGTTTTGAATGTTTTTCCTAAAAAAAAGCCCTGAAAATCCAATAATAGGGGACAAAAGCATTAAAAAAATAAAAACTTTGAATTAAGGACCAGTGATGCCGAGTGTGGTATTCTAGAGCATCAACAACCTCACTGGGTTTTTGGGTGAGTGATGTCTACCAAGCAAGTCGGCAAACAATGGCAGTAGAAACCTCTAGTTCGATGTATTTAATTATTGATTTTTATGCAGTTGGGAATGTCAGTGAGTATGATTGAAGATTTTATGGGTTGCACTTGTTGGTTTTATTGTGAAGTTTGAATTATTGATGATGCAGTTTAGGTGTTCGGTGAGATGAGTGTGACTGTGTGAGAGTGACATATATTTTTTTGTTGAGAGTGAGAGTTATGCATTTGTTAAAATAAATTATATTTTATTTAATCTAATTGTAATTATATAAATTTATAAAAAAAAGTCTATCAAATTCTGTGAAAGTCTATACATTTAACTCTATAAAATTTTATAAAAGTCTATATAGAATCTATGAGAGTCAATAAAAATCCATAGACTCTATAGAAGTCTATCACTTAAAAAAACTCTACAAAAGTCTATAGAAATCCATATTGAATACACCCGGTAATTTAGACCACATTGATGGTAATAAGTTGAGTGCATACTTTGAACTTTATGCTCTTTGAAATTCTCCTCTTAGGAAAATGTTTACTGTCTCAAAACTTTTTCTCAACTTAAGTGGTATCACTTCATTTGACAGGGTTCAAATTTTTATTTCTCTTTTTTTTTTCTTTAATATAGAGTCCAATGTATGAATGATATGTCGTTGAGAAAAATTAGTTGGAAAATTAATATTGGGGCAAATAGCATCTTCCAATCTTTTAAGAATTCTCTTTAAAAAATTCATTTATGGCACTTATGTCTTTAATTTGGGCTTTATATCTAGCAATTTGATTTATATTCCTTAAGAAATCGCTCATTAATATGCTTCAAGCTTTTCATCTCCATATGAAGTAAACACATTTCGTGGCTGCATATATATATTCGTGGCTGAAGTAAACACATTTCATCTCCATATATATATAACTGGAGAATATCAAAATCTAAAGTCTTATTGAGAAACCTTGAGCCATACTTAGCGATTTCATTTCGCTTTATAACAAACACCCATTTGTACGTAGGTTTAAAGTCTTTACTTTTGTTTTGGTGTTTAAGTTATAGGCTCAATTTCTTCATGTTTTCAATAAAATTCAACTCTAATGGAATTGCCTTTTTCTACGTTTGACCGATTATTTATTTTGGCAACATTCATAATAAAACGTGATATAATATCATCATAGTCTTTGATGAGTTTAGTAACTACTATAAATCAAAATATATATTATTCGTGATCATTCATTTGTGATCAGGGACGGACGCACATACACGGTTGGGGGGTCGGGCGACCCCCCGGACGGCGAAGCAAGAAGGCTGCGACATCTGGACAGCGACACGGGCGACCCCCCAAAGAGAAGAACGACGACCCCCCAGGCTGAACGACGACCCCCCAAAGAAAAGCTTATCATCCTCCTGGGTGTGTGGCTGCAAGGACACATCCTCCTGTACCTTTTGGGATAACTTCCAATATTCCATTGCTCTTTCACATCCAGAGTCACAGTGTCACGTTTCTAATCTATGTAACTTCCTAAAACTCCTACATAGCTTTGCATTCGAAATAGGATAAGATTTCAGAATTCCAACCACGGAAAATATTTCATTCAATGGTTCAGAATAGGTGAACTGATTACTGCTTGAGAAAAACATACCTATGACGTCCAGTAAGTATATTGATTGATTTAAGATCCATGCCTTAAATGCAGTGTTGCACATTGTTGGTGAGTTTCTCACCTCCACTCAAGAGGTCTTAACTCTTAACTAGCATCTCAAACAGAGAGCTCAGGATTGATTTTCAATGATCTGCAAAGCTTCTCATACTTCTTATTACTACTCAACAAGCAGCAAAAAGGCGCCACAAAATACAAGTAGATATAAACCTACACAAGTAACAGACTACCACCGGAGCCGGTCACCTGCCCGATCCCTAAAAAATTTTGCCGCCGCTTCGCAGCGCCAGGCTCTACCTAACCATGACCCCCCAGGTTGGGGATTCTGGATCCGTCCCTGTTTGTGATTCCACAATTATCTCGTACATGCATAAATATTTCTTTGTTGTCGACTATCCTAGCCTCTTCAAGGGCTATCATCTCTTTTGGATGAACTTTGTAGAGAATGTTGATTATTTTGTTTTTTATTGGGCTTGTATGGACTTTGCCATATAGTGTCCACATTTGGGACCAAAACATTTGAGAAAAATTGCACATAATAGCCTATTTTGAGCCTGGACTTACTTTTTTTTACCCATGCGGGTAATTTCTTTCTATTATAACCATTTTTCAACATGAAATGTCTACACTCTATAATGCCATCAATATAAATATTCCTGGCAAAAAATCTGTCATTTGCCTCTCTCCCCCCAACCTTAGATCTCACACATATTTGATCACTGGTCACTGGAAGACCAAAAGTAGAACCCAAAATCGATTTCAAGATCTGGATCAGGTTTGGAATTAACTAATTAAGACCAAAACCAGTTCTCATTGCACACCTCTCTCTCCCTCTCTCTCTCGACCCGGATCCCAATTCTCATACATATTTAAACCTGACAAATGGGAGGGCCACATCTAGTACAGTTTGAAACCAAACTGGTTATAAATTATAATCAGGTTGGTTATCCATTTAGCTTTGCCTGCCAAGCAGCAATAGATACAAAGACATATGCACACACATAATAGATTATCAAGGTGAATTGAAACTAAGTGACATGTGCATGGTAGCAAGTTAGTAACTTGAAAGAAAAACCAGTACGTATTGCCAAATTGAATTTAAGTTCAAAGATATCTCTTTACTATTTTATTTTTTTTGGCTAATAAAGAGGACACGGAAAAAAAAAAAAAAAAAAAAAAAAAAAAACCTAACAAATAAGATTTGCAATTGAGTTCAACTTGTGTTTAAAAAGTTCAAACTACTAGCAATTCCTATATTCAATTGATTTGATCCATTCAAATTGGACCAACCAGATTCAAAGCCATAGATTGCATTAACATAACTGTAGAACTTGCCGTATATCCAATTAGCATTAGAGTTAATTAGAAAAAGGATTAGCAAATGATTAAAATTTAACTTTACATATCATGGTATCATATATAAGTGGGTCAATGGGATTCTACATGCATGATCTCCCTCTAGAAGAAGTTATGAAAATTCATGTTAGATTGACAACAGACCACATTTTTCTTCAATTTTATCCTCTACTGAGAAGCACACTCATCCAAGCATCATTTAACCCTTTATAATTACAAAAAAAAAAAAAAAAAAAAAAACACCAGACCTACCCTTCCATGAAGAAGCCAGCCTCTGATATCTAGTTAACTAATCTTGAATGACTGCTCAATCACAAAGTTTGATTTTCTTGATTAGAAAACAACTTAAGCATTACCCTTCATAACTTCACAAACTCTAATTGATTTTAGTTGATAGTCGATCTAATAATGCACAAAATGCCCATAGGAACCAAGTAGTTCGATGATGTTTAAACCGGACTCATCAGAATTTCCTTGAGGCCAATCATATTCAAAAGTACGAAAACCCAGGATTTTGGCGGAGAAATTAAGATGTTGAACCAATTAAGAACAAAAAGAAATAGGTAAATGATGGTAGTTCGATACAAATAGTATAAGCACAACAAAACCCATCTTCCAATTCACAGTTACAATAAGGAAAAGAATTTATTTATTACAATTGTATATATTCATTGTGTTTATCTCTCTCATCATGTAATTTAACATATAATAAAAAAAATAAATATAATAATATATACACTCATATATACACCCGTTACATACAAATTTTTCTCTACAATAACCGATGGCTTCGCAATAAGCTTTCTTTGTATTTGATCACAGGATCTATCTGTGATGAAAGATTGGGATATGATAATTTCATAAATGGATGAAAGATTGGGATATGATAATTTCATAAATGATTGTGGTTGGACCATGTGGATTGTGAAACCGACTCACAATGTCACAGCTCTATTCCTTACCCGTGTGTCGGCATTGTCCCATGTAGTGAAAGCTGGCTGGCTTGAATTAATAAGTTTATTTTTTTATATTTTTCCTCAACAGCCGAAAGAAAACTTTTTAGTTATAATATATGAATTTTGAATGTTGTTCCATTTTATAATATGAAGTTTACTTTGTATTATTCTACTATCTTAATTTTTATTTTGTATCAAACTGATACTTTTCGTTAGTTTTATTAAATTTTTCGTTAAAAAATAATCGTGTGTCACAATTATAAATATAACTTTTAAATAAAAAGTACTAATTTGACATGAAATATAATTGAAGATATCATAATCATACTAAATAAAATTCATATCATGAACTGAGACAACAGTCAAAATTCAAGTATTATATTAAAAACTTTCCCTTTTATTAATAATTTCATAGAGTACATGAATATATTGTTCAACAATTGTAATAAAACAAGGCCCGGAAAGTTTTCTTCTTTTTTTTTGGCCACTGGCCTGGAAAGTTTTCAAACCAAAATAGAAGTAGCATTATAGTTATGTTCTAGATTGGCTAAACAATTTGCTACAGAACTTCACGATATTTATGCTTGATAATATATTCATCAAGTTAATCAAAGGAAAGAAAAAGTTTGCCAATTTCACAAAGAATGAAGATAATTAAGTTGAATTAAGTTAAAATTATTTGTATCATATATCAAATGACCATTACTTCATAACCTCCCAACTACTTTGGAGTTCTCTAACTACTCCCAACATTTTTGTTTTTCACTTTTCTAGTCCCCTGCCTTTTTCTCAACCCATATCCTCCTTAAAATTTAATAGTTAAATCCTAAACCATAAGCATTGAATGAAATTATAAAAAAAGAATTAAAAATGCAACCGTAGAGTATGTTACAGTTAAAACTATTAATTGTAACTGTTTTGTTGACGTAAGAGGAAAGAAAAAAAGAGAATTAAAAAGGAGAGTTTGGCTAATATAAGGAACAACACATCAAAGGGGAAAATCACATAGTTCAAAGAAAAAAAAAATTCAAACTTAAATCTCAAACTTGAAGGATAAATTATATATAATTGTGGCATCGAGCAAATATTTTGATCATGGTAGGTTTCTTAACTTTTATTTTAATTTCTATGGGAGTTTTTAGCTCAAGTGGTGGTAGATCACTTTACCCTAACCCCCAATTACAAAACTTTCTATTCCCCCTCCCTCTTCTAAATAAAAAACACTCCTATTTTATCTTGGAAAATTACACTAAATGACATCTTTTGATGCTCCTCTTACTTGTTAGCGGTGGGAGAATTCTTACTTTTCTAACCTTTTTTTCACTTGAAAAGACTAAAACACCCTTGATATAAATGATTGTATTAAAGCCCAAACTTTGTCATTATGCTCTCTCCAAGCCCACCATATCTCGCTCTTCTCCTTTTTTCAATGCTACCTTTTTCTTTTGTCTCTTTCATTTGGTAGTTCAGGGTAAAGAGATAGAGTGATTTTCCAGGTGTGAAATTCTCTCTCTCTCTCTCTCTCTCTCTCTCTCTCTCTCTCTCTCTCTCTCTCTCTCTCTTTCTCTCCAAGCCTAACCTCTTTCTCTCAATCCCACGACTACTAGTAATGCAACAACATATCTGGAACACCATCCCACCTCCAACCACCTCCCTCCCCGCCCTCCTCTTTCTCCTTCTCTCTCTCTCCACCGTCAGCGGCCCCGCTGACACTAGATTGAGGTCGTGGATCCGAGAGCCATGGTGGGTCTTTTGCTGTGTTTGATGAGCTCCTTGATCGATGAGCTCTCTTTGATGGTGTTGATCTCAAAGCGGAGATGGTGATGTGTCTTTTTTTGTGTTCGTAGATCAGTGGTGGGTCTATTGTTGCTGCATCCATGTTCTTGTAGATTCGCCATGTTTTTCTTTGTTTTATTTTTTTTTAGGTTTTGCTTGTATTGAATTGATTTAGATTTGGGTTTATGTAATTTACACTTATCGAAGTAATGAAAGTTAGATTTGTTAGTGAAACTTAATTATTAGTATTAGTTTTCTTGATTTTTACTTGAAAGTTAGATCAATTTAATTGAAAATGATTGGTTGCAGATTAGGGTTTTTTTTTTTTGTTAGAGCAGATTTGGGTTTCTGAGTTGTTCATTAAAAGATGAATAAGATAAACTGGCTACAGCCACTTTAGATGGTGCTGCAGCCATTTTTTGTCGACTTTGTCGACTCTAAGGAATATTTTTGTTCGAAAATGGCCAAAGAGTTATAAAATGTAAGAGTTATCCCGCCAAGGCTATTAAAGTAAAGTCTCTCATTGTTTGTGGATAAATCCCACCTGGATTTTCCTAGCCATTTACATGCTTACATGTGGCCTGACAAGGTCCTGTGTGGCACATTGACTTTTCAACGGTTGACTTGGTCAGAATCATCGTCCACCTCACCATTCCAGCTCAGCGACACATGGTGCTGACTCCACCAATGATGTTCGACATGTATCATACTATTCGAGTTAATCACATCTCAACCATTGAGCATTCAACGGAAACCGGGAGGATCTCTCAAAGGTCTTCGGCTCAACTCGGTGTGCGTATCACCTTCCTAATCCGACCAGTCGAAGTAGTCATTTCACACTTGAGAGATTTATGGATTTATACATTTGGCTCAGCTTGGATATTCTAGTCCACCGCTATTCTGGAAGGTTCATATATTATCCCCACTCATACTTAAGTGCTTGTGACATGACACTCTACAATCATTAACATACTAGCTTCATATCGGACACTTGGGGTTGCCGACTATCACAAAGTCATACTTACATTCAATGCTACTTTGTTGGGTAGTTGTGCATGACACTGTTCCAAACTGATGATGTGCCTTCGTCTCCACTGCCCAGCCATATGCAGGTAAATATCTAATTTACCTTTTCTTTGCCTATATAAACAGCCTTATAGACACACAAAAAGAGTTCATAACTCTAAACATTTACACACACCCCCTTGAGAGAATAACTAAGAATTTCTTACCTTGTTCTTCTTGATAGAGAAGAGGGAGAAACAAGCGCAGAAAGGCGGGAGCCGACATGGTGAAGCCAAGAAGAAGGCTAAGGTTGTGGCAAGAAAATTGGGAGAGGAAGGGTCGAAAAAAACCTAGGGATCTGATACCATGTAAGTTTTGTGTAATTACATATTCTTCTCATTCATTAACAAAAGTATTTATACAGGATACAAATAAAGCCTTAAGGCTTAAGGTTCAAGTAAACCAAGTTATTAAGGGAAACATGCCCAATATAATTATTATCTAACATTTACCTTGTTCTTGCTTCTCTACCTTCGTTTGTTCGTCTCTGACTTAATCATCGAAGCGTAGTTAGCTAGTACCACACCGGCACTACTTCTGTTGATTCTTGTTCATGCAGGTAAAATTCATCAAGACATATTAGCAAGCTAGTTCATCCAAAAAACTCCAGATCATCCACAAAGAAGACCAAACAACAAGCTAGGCCTACTTTTTGAAGTTGTTGTATCTGTTCACCGATATTTGCATCAACACTCATTAAAAAGGATTATTTTATAAGAGTGCTGCTATTTGCACACCTTTTTTTTTTTTTGCACACATTTTTTCTCTTTTTTTTCTCCTACACACCCCATACCTTCTTTTAAAATTTAGAATTTCTCTTAAGTCTTAACACACCCCTTAAATTATCCTAATACCCCTATTTTATCCATTTCACAAAATTTCTCACCACAACACACCCTATAAACTCAGACAAAAAAAAAAAAAAAACACACACACACACACACCCACCCCCTCCCTCTCCCTCACCCCGACCACCTCCCTCCCTCCCTCTCTCCCTCACCGACCACCTCATTTCCCCCTTAACCCGACTCACCCAGCCCAACCTCTCTCTCTCTCTTCCTTCATTCCTTCCCTCTCCCCTCCGAACATCCAGCTTAAAAAAAAGTTGTAGTTGGTTTAGCGGACCAGTGCTGAAACTTTTTGTTTCGTTCAACAGATACTCGCGCGAACAAAACATGATTCTTTGGGCGGGTACTTGCTGAACGAAACAACAAGTTTCAACACTGGTCCACCAAACTAGCATCAACTTTTTTTTTTTTGTAAAATGTTTTGGGGAGAGAGAGGAAATGATAGATGGGTAGAGAGAAAGAGGAGGGGCTAGGGTTGGGTTTCGGGGAGAAAGAAAGGGGAGGGATGAGGGTTTTGGTGGGGAGAGGGGAGATCGAGGGAGGCGGTGGGGGGGTCACCGGTCTTGAAGCCAGACAAAGACAGAGAAAGGGAGAGGAGAAAGATGAGAAAGAGGGAAAAAGAGAGAGAGAAAGGGGCGGGCCAGGGTGGTCGCGGGGGTGGTCGTCGGTCTTGACGGGGCGGGGCAGGGCGGGTTAGGGGGTATTGTGACGGGGAGATAAAGGGAAGGAAAGATGGGTAGAGAGAAGGATGAAGATTTTAGATAATTTTATTTTGGGTGTTTTTATTATTTCACAAATTAAATTTGCAAGGGATACAAATAACAACACTCTTTTATAAAATTGTTAAGGGATACAAATAACAACACCCTTTTATAAAATTGTTTTTTTTATCTTTTGCCCGGAAGTTGTTTTTTAACTTCGAAAAAAATCTCATTCCTAACAAGCGTACGGCACTTGTTTCTTCCACTTATTTTTCTTGGTCTCTCTCTCTCTCTCTCTCTCTCATCCACACCAAAAGACCGAACAAAAGCGCCACAGCAGGAATAGTAGTGTTGAGTCATTTTCTCAAACACTTTTTGAAGTTTCCCACATTTCATGACTACATACGACTCCCACTGTGAGTGACTCCCACATCATGCCATCATATAACAATATCAATCCTTTCACTTTTTCGCTTGTCTCGAGGTCACCACTAAATTCCAAACCTTTCTCATCACCATTATTTTTGTCTCTACTCACAGACACGTCCTACAGTAATCTTTCTTCTCCTTTCTTATTCTGCTTTCTACCTCCCGTCTTTTTCACGTTTATTTCTTTCTTGGGTGGGTAAGGGTTGTTGTTTTTCCTTATGAAATTTATGGTTCAGCTGAGCACCCCAAAAAAAAGGTGTGGGGATGAGGAACTGTCAGGTACAGTTGAGTTGAGTTCAATATATATTCTGGAGAGTAAAGTTTGTTTGTTTCTCGGGAAACCCATTTATGGTGTTTTCAAGGGAAAGTCTAACTTGTTTCCCGTTTCCCTTCCTTTCTACTTCATTGATTCGAAAGTGGGTTAATCGATTTCGGGCTTTTCATTGTTTGATGAAAGGAATCCAGCAGTTCTTCTAATGGAAGATGCATTAAAATTCAGCTAATTTGCCACTCCATTCACATGTCTCAGCTAGTCAGCTCTCAGGTACTCTAATCCAAGCTCTATAATTTTTGCTGAATTTCTTCATTGTCAAATTTTTCTTTCCCTTTTGAGAGTTGCACATGCTTTATGGATATAATAATAGCATACAGAATGAAAAAGAAAATCTGGAATCTGGGTTGGAATTTGAATTTGAATGTTTCAAGACAATATTCCAACTATCCAATACTAAGCTACTTTTTTGGTTCTAGAATTTTTTTATATTTTTGGGTTCATGTGACATGGTCTTTATCTTTTTCCTTTTTCTCATGAGTGCTGCAATTGCAAGATAATCAAATATTACTATCTTTGATTTGTTTATTAGTTAGTTGAGTACCAGTATTCTCTGTTAAGAAATCTCTGTTTTTTTCTTTACTTAATGAGTAGGCAATATAAACCCCAGATGCAAAAGAGATCATAATGAGTGACTTCTAAGTATAATCTCTTCTCATTACAGTAACCTATAACAGTGATAATTACAATTATTAGCAAGCCACAGCCACAGACAAAATTGACGTTCTAACATCACCTTTGCATTCCTCTTTCTCTCTCTGTCTCTCTCTCACCCATATTATCAATTATTGTAATAGAAAAGCTTTTATTAGTTTATTCATATAACATTATTCTAAAGCTTATTATATTATAATAGACAATGATTTATGGGCGTTTTCTGCTCAGTTGTTTCCAGGATGGTCACCAAGTCGAAGTAGCAATAATGGTGTTGTTGATCCCCTAAGCTAGATATCCTCAAGATTCCCACTGCCCCCATTTGACCATTTTGTCCACACCCTTTTCCCCAATGGCCAAAATCCCACTTCCCCCTCTCCACTTGTTTCCAACCTTAATTGTTTTCCTCTCTTTGCTTTTCCCGCGTTGTTTGTCTCTAACGGTCGAAATTGAAGCCCTCCTTGAGTTCAAAAGGCATCTCAAGGACCCTTTGAATTTTCTTGATTCATGGAAAGAGACAGAGTCACCCTGTGATTTCTTCGGAATTGTTTGTGTTTCGGGGAAAGTCACTGAAATTTCTCTTGATAACAAGTCCATCTCAGGCGAGATTTCACACTCCATTGGTGTCCTTGAGAGCCTCAACACGCTTTCACTGCCTTCCAACCACATTACAGGGAAGCTTCCTGCCCAACTGATTCATTGTGGCAATCTTAAGACATTAAATCTCACTCATAATCAATTGGTTGGAAGAATCCCAGATCTTTCCTCACTCAGAAACTTGGAAATTCTTGATCTTTCTACAAACTACTTCTCTGCCGAATTCCCATCTTGGGTGGGGAATCTGACAGGGTTGCTTGCTCTGGGCCTTGGGGTCAATGAATTTGAAGAAAGTCAAATACCTGAGGGACTTGGAAACTTGAAGAATTTGACTTGGCTGTATCTGCCGGGGTCCAAATTAATGGGAGAGATTCCAGAATCTGTTTACGAAATGAAGGCATTGGAGACGTTGGATATGTCGACAAACAATCTCTCTGGGAAACTCTCCAAGTCGATTTCCAAGCTACAAAACCTCAATAAGATTGAACTGTTTGCAAACAATTTAACTGGAGAAATCCCGCCAGAGCTTGCTAATCTCACCCTTCTGCGGGAATTTGATATTTCAGCAAACAAATTTCATGGGAAATTGTCTTCTGAGATAGGAAATCTGAAGAATTTGTTTGTTTTTCAGTTGTATGCAAACAACTTTTCTGGGGAATTTCCTGCAGGGTTTGGAGAGATGCAACATCTTTCTGCATTGTCAATTTATGGAAACAAATTTTCTGGGGAATTTCCTACAAATCTTGGCAGATTCTCACTTTTGGACAGCATTGACATATCCGAGAATCAGTTTTCAGGTGGTTTCCCAAGGTTTCTTTGTGAAAAGCGGAAGTTAAGATTCTTGCTCGCTTTGGAAAACAATTTTTCTGGAGAGTTGCCAGAGTCCTATGCTCACTGTAAAACTCTAGTGAGGTTCAGAGTCAATAAGAACCATTTCTCTGGGAAGATTCCAACTGAGGTTTGGTCACTTCCCTATGCAATTATAATTGATTTTAGTGATAATGACTTTAGTGGAGGGATATCCCCCAGCATTGGGTTCTCAACCAGCTTGAATCAGTTGATATTGCAGAACAATAGTTTCTCAGGTTATCTTCCACCGGAACTTGGGAGGCTAACAAACTTAGAGAGGCTCTATTTGAATAATAATAACTTTTCTGGAGAAATACCTTCTGAAATTGGTGCTCTAAAGCAGCTGTCATCTTTGCATGTTGAAGAAAACTCTTTGACAGGGTCAATACCATCAGAACTGGGAAACTGTATGAGGTTGGTGGACATTAATCTTGCTTGGAATTCCTTAACTGGTAATATCCCTCTTACATTTTCTCTGATAAGCTCTTTGAACTCTCTTAATCTTTCGGGAAACAAACTCACAGGTTTGGTTCCAGAAAGTTTAGAGAAATTGAAGCTAAGTTCTATAGATTTGTCTGAAAATCAGTTATCAGGAAGAGTACCATCCGATCTTCTGACCATGGGTGGAGACAAAGCCTTTCGTGGAAACATGGGACTCTGCATTGACCAATATTTCAAAACCCAAAGAAATTCTGGGATGAATATTTGTTCTGAAAAGCCTAATCAGAAAGGGGTGCTTAAAAATAAACTGGTTTTGTTCTCAATTATAGCATCTGCCTTGGTTGCTGTTTTAGCTGGATTAGTGCTTCTCAGTTATAAGAACTTTAAGCTTGGTGAGGCTGATAGAGAAAATAACTTGGAAGGGGGGAAGGAAATAGATCCCAAGTGGAAACTTGCATCTTTCCACCAATTGGAAATAGACCCAGATGAAATATGTGATTTGGAAGAAGAAAATTTGATTGGTAGTGGGAGCACAGGGAAAGTTTATCGCATAGATTTGAAGAAAAATGGTGGTACAGTAGCTGTGAAGCAACTGTGGAAAGGAGATAGTGTGAAGCTTTTGACTGCAGAGATGGACATTTTAGGAAAGATCAGGCATAGGAATATATTGAAGCTTTATGCTTGTTTGGTGAAGGGAGGATCTAGTCTTCTAGTGTTTGAGTACATGGCAAATGGTAATTTGTTTCAAGTGCTTCACAGACAGATTAAAGGTGGGCAGCCAGAATTAGATTGGTACCAGAGGTATAGGATTGCTTTGGGAGCAGCTAGGGGGATTGCTTATCTGCACCATGATTGTTCACCACCTATAATTCATAGAGATATAAAATCAACCAACATTCTGCTTGATGATGATTATGAGCCAAAAGTTGCTGATTTTGGGGTTGCAAAGATTGCAGAAAACTCTCCTAAGGGTTCTGATTACAGCTACTTTGCTGGCACATATGGGTATATTGCTCCTGGTTAGTTTCAAAACTATAAATCATATCCTTTCTATTATTATTATTATTATTTTACTACTACTACTGTTATTATCTTTAGAAACTATCTCGTGGATTCTATTCAGTAATATGTGATGTCAGTTACTGCTGGTTTCTTCTTTCAACTATGTTTGAAGCAATTTCTTTGTGATATGTTTTATAGCTGTAGAATTTTGATCTGCATATCTTGTCCATGTTCTTTTGTTTTTTTCCTTATAATTTACTTGAGTTTATAAGAATCACTTGGTCTCCTTCTTGAATCTTTCATTATAGCATCCATGAATTACTTAGTCTCCTTCATTTGATGATCTATTTTGAAAGCATTAGTCAGGAATTTAAGTCAGTTGATTGTCCACTGACATTTTGATCCTAGTAATATGTTTTTATTTGGTGTTAAGAGAATAATCATTGAACTTTCCTCAGTTCAAGTTTCTTTGATAGGCATTCATATATTACAGTATCTTTTAATATGTTTTTTATTGAAAGAACAACATCTTTGAGCAAGTGTTTTATTGTTTCCTTTCTTACCAATGTATAGATGGCTGTTAAAATTCCCTTGCACTTTATTCTGTCATAATTGTGTCATTGATTTTCCATTGCAGAGCTTGCATATACTCCTAAAGTCACTGAAAAGTGCGATGTATATAGCTTTGGTGTGGTGCTACTTGAGCTAGTAACTGGTAGGGGACCAATTGAAGAGGAGTATGGGGAAGGAAAAGATATCGTTTATTGGGTTTCAACTAATCTCAATGACCGCAAAAATGTTCTCAAGATTCTTGATGATAAAGTGGCATATGAATGTGTCCAGGATGACATGATCAAGGTCTTGAAGGTTGCTATTCTTTGCACTACCAAGCTTCCGTCCCTGCGCCCTACAATGCGGGAGGTGATCAAGATTCTTAATGATGCTGATCCTTGCACTTTCAGGTCTCCAAAGAGCAATTCTGACAAAAAGGGCAAGGATTTCTCCAGTCAGTTACTCTTTTAGCAGTAGCTATTTTCAGGGTTCAGAAGTTTCATGCAACTGCTGATTTCTTTAAAAATGTTTGATGAAGTGTGTAAGAACAGAATTTAAAATCAAACGCTTATCAAGTGTACCATTAAATGTAATAGTGTTGTGCCTTAAGTGATGATGATGGTGTGGTGGGAAGTGAAATTTCTCTTGTACATCAGTATTCTATGAATATGATTAGGGAATTAAAACTACTTTGCCAATCACAATTTAATTTAATCAAATATGCAACAGAAAGAAACAATTAAAGTAACCAATTGTTGGGTCAAGTTTTGGAGGTTACATGTGCTTACCCTTGTTGGGCAATTTTTGTTTGTTGCCTGGGCTTTGAGTCTGCCGTACACCAAAACAAAAAGTAATGGTGCTTTAAAAATCAATTTAATTAGACAGTTAAATACAAAGCCTATTTGCATAGCACTGTGACAATACTTGTTTAGACATGAAGTTATAATCTAAAATTGGGAAGAGTATATAGATTATTGGAAAGAGGAAGTTACATAAATATTAATTAAATGCACTAAAAATAAATAGCACAAGCTATTAAAGAAAATTGATTCCTTGTTTCAAAAAAAGCAAAACAAAACAAAATTGATTCAATTAGTATGAATGAATTATGATATGCCCTAAAAAGTGCTGCTACATATGGCGTTGAATTAGACGCATGAAAACACCATGAACCTTGTTGTGAATGGTTGATGTTGTGCTACAATTTTCTGCATATAAAGCCATGTTGATGGGTTGGTTATATTCATCAGTAAGTTGGCCCAAAAAAAAAAAAAACCTAAGCTTTAACTGTGCCTGGATTCATGGGAAGAAAAAGCATGTGAACGAAGAGCATGATGACATGGGTGGATGACTTGCTAAATTATGATGCCAATATTTACATCAATCCAAAGCATTTTTGTAGACAGTAAGGAACTGAGTGCTCTGAGGACTGTGAAGCTTTTTTGTTTTTTTTGGTTTTTTGTTTTCTAGGTGTTTTGTTCTTGTGGGGTGAATATTTTGCAGGCATAAGAACCCAAAGTGATCATAGGTTGATAACATTGCTAACTGTTGTACGAGTTGGTTGGAGGTTTGGATGTAGCTGTTGGTTCTTTTAGTAGTGAACTAGTGATAGCATGCGATTATGAACTAGGAAATTTTTTAAAAGGTGAAAAGGAAGGCTAGAAAATTAAGAAGGTTGCTTTTGTTTATTTTCACACTAGTGATTTTAAAGCTGGCTAGGTAGTAGCAAGGAATAAAATTTCGGGTTTCGAGGAAATTTCGATGGAAATTTCGACGGAAATTTCGATGGAAATTTCGACGGAAATTTCGAAGATTTTTAAATTTCGACAAAAATTAGATGGAAACGATGGAAATTACTATCAAAATACGGAAATTTTGAATGAAACTTTACCATATGTTTATTTAACATATTATCTACTAAATTGATAAAAAACATTGAAGAAACTAATTATATATATAGTAGGCTTCATGTGATATAAGATGAATATAATGTGCGCTGGAGACAAATACTGTTAAATAAAATTAGTATAATGAATAAATGAAATTAGTATATTATTTATACTCTATAATCTATACATTAAACCCTATATATTTTATAATCTATACTCTATATTGTTTAGGATATGGTATATGATATTAGGATTTAGGTCCTTTATGGTATTTTTAATTATTTTTTATATAAAAATATATTAAAGTTTATTGATTTAGGGTTTAAAAATAACTAAACGAAACTTCAAAATGGTCAAGAAAAATTCAAAA
>QANW01003840.1:87996-103097 GCA_003254865.1 Dryas drummondii
TTTTTTTTTTAATAGGGGTGTGCAAAAAGAAAAAAAAAAAAAAGTGTGCAAATAGTAGCTCTCAATATTATTGACAGGTTTCCATTATAAGGAAATAAGCCATTGTATGCACATGGCTTAAATGGTCTCTTAAAAAACAGTACTTTTAAAGAAGGAATTGGTCCTACTAAAAAAATCATGGATATTCCTTGAATGTAGTGTTTTTGGTTCAAGTGGAGGTGGGTTGTTCCCCATTCTTGTGCTTCTATTTCTGGTGACTCCGTGACAAGGAAAAAGCTGTATGAATTGGCAGTGTGTTAGCGGTGTTTTAGGAATTATGGATTGAAAGGTGTGGATGTATGGATGTTGATGGTATAGGTTGTTTTGGGAGTACTTTAAGGCAGTTTGTCGTTAATTCAGTTCTCTCTGTTTATGCAAAATTAGAAAATCAGAAGTTTGTAAAAGGTTATAGGCTAGGTAACCAGTACTGAGGTTAATGTTCAATCATTTTGTTCAGCCGCATATGTTTTGAAGTCTAAGGATTAATTATGTGCTTTATGATGTTGTTTTCTTATCTGGGTGTTTTATTCCTCTTTTCCTGCTTGTTGTCTATTTTTGGTCTTCCTAGTAGTTCCTATTCTGCTTAAGCCTTGAACCCAAAAAAAACAAAATTTTGGCTTGCCATTCGAAAACTGTAATGTATATAGGCTTAATTATAGTCACGCCCCTTGAATTATAGCCCATCACATTTTGTTACTTGTGAAAGAATGGAATCAATTAGTTTTTTAGGTATTTTTTTCTTTTTATTGAAACTTTTAGGTGTTAAAGGACCCAACTTGATTAACTTGGTGAAAATGCGATATGCAGGCACATCATGACAGTTGAGGAGGACGTGGCAATACTCCATTACATCCATCATCTGTGAGCTCTTTTTACAAACCAATAGATGAGGCAGCAAGACTCCACAAATTCTGCTCAGGAAATCACTGGACCTGACAATGTTAGACCTCATCCCCCAGTTTCAGGCACAAACTTTGAAATTACTTGGTTGCACTTACAAATTGAAGCTTATATTAGGCCATTAATTAGATGCACCAGTTTCTGGTTCTGCAATACAAGGCCATAACAGTTGGCTTTGGCTTGGAGTGAATGAGTGAAAATATCATTGTCTTTTGTTATTTTGCTTCTGCTCAAGGCCATGGCCATCGTTACACGATTTTACATATACCCAACTGACCATAACTCTAATATGATGATCTCTCAATATCTGACTCTTTTAAATCTGTGTTAAACATGTTATTGTTTGAGGACTTTTTTTCAGCTCATATGGTTATGCTACTCCTCTGTTTTTGCAGTCCAGGTCTTTGATATATTGTCTAGCTGTGTGGTTTTCTGCTGTATTGTTATGATTAGGAGAGTAATGTGCAAATCATACAAGTTGATAAATTTTCCACAGAACATTTCTTTTTTTATCAAATGATATTGGGAGAGGAAAATATAAGATTAAGTATGGATGATTTGCCCAAATATGGAGATATTGTCACAAACAAAGTATTTGAGTTTTAAATAAGGGTATTTCCATTTGTACCCCAAACATGATCCCTAAACTTGTATGGACTCGGTGGCATTGGTAAATAGACATATAGAAGTGGGTAAAAAACAAAGTAGAAGTAAAGGGAGAACAACCTAAAGTAAACAGTAGATCGAAGTGGCAATATTTACTTCAATTTAAAGCATTTTAAGGCTTAATTGCAGACACAGTAGGGAATTTTCTTAAAATCCATGTTCCAAAGCTTCTAACAAATCTTTAATTTTTTTCCTTTTCTTATCAAAATTTTTTTTTTTCCGTTTTCTATTAATGTCTGCGCAGTTAGAGAAACTGTGAGGTGACTTGCTAAGGAATTAAAAATAAGCCTTTTGATTTTATTTTTCTTTTCTGGGTGTTTTGTTCTTGTGGGTGGAACATTTTCCAGGCATAAAAGCCCACAGTGATAGCGTTGTATTTGTACGTTATGGTACGTTGGAGACTTGGACCTAATGAGGCTATATAGCTTTTGGTTGTTTTAACTTTTAGTAGTGAGGCTTGGGGCAAAAGCGGGATTTTTAATGGGATGGGTTGAACTTACCTTACTTTTTTTTTTGGCAATTTGAACAATTTTTGTAGAAATTTTGGTAGTTAACGGTTTAAAAAACATACAAAATTGGTTAAAAAGATACATATATTAATGGTACAAGTAAATTTTATTAATAAACAAAAGATGATATATCCAATGACAAACCTAATAAGCCTTAACTATTGAAAAACCACGGTGATAATAAAATTCAAGCTTATAATACTTTCTCATTCACTTGATTAATTCATACCGGTAAATTAAGAAAAAAATACTAATTAATAGGAAAAATCAACAGAACTATTTTTGCTTTTATTGTGTATCTCGATAGGATTGGACTTATGTCCACCCTATGTTGTCTATGTATGAAATTAAGAAAATCAGGTAGGTTGGAGGGATGAGCTAGAAGTCCTAAAATAAGAGCTATGGGTTAAGTTTACCTTGAGAAAACTTAAAACAAAATATTGCATGGATAGTGTAGATTCGTCTCAACATGTGATTAAGAAAGAACATTAAATAGGAGACAAGCCTAGGAGGAACTATAATTTCATGATGTTATTGTGGAATTTGATTATTAGTTGTAGAGTATGTTGCAACATGAATTTCGTCAAACTACTTGGGAGCTTTATTCGGTTATTTGGGAAATTCGTAAGTTGAAGACTTTTTTTTTCTTTCTTTTGTTGAAATTGGATGCCTCTTAAGTAAATTGAACTGTTAATATGATCATTTTTTTTGTCTTGAAAGGGGATGTGTTCTAGTTAGATCAACTGGCCTCCATCTTTCCTTATTTTAAATTCTATCTCGGTATGGCCATTCTAGTCCCCCGTTTGGCGGCTGAGCCGTCGTCGGCTTTTGGAACCCTCACCATGTTGCTCCTTACCCTTCTTGTTGGAGACTTGGAGGCTTTTCAATTTTGCCTATAAATTAATTAAAAAAAAAAAAAAAAATGTGCATATGGGTAATTGGGTATGGCCGTATGGGTATAGAGATAACAATAATAAAAAAATTCAACAAGTAAATTTTTTTTGCCATGCCTGGCTTATATATAGGGATAAAATTGGAAATTAATTAATTTTTTTTTAGTTCATTTTAGTACTGATATTTTCCTTGGTCGGATTTTAGTACTGATTTAGAAAATAGAAACCCCTTGTTATAAGTTATAACGAATGTGTTGCTATAAGCCTATAAACAGTTGTAATAATAAAAAAACTGATTGGTCAGTTTTTTAACATTACCAAGTTGAGAAGTGAAAACCAAGAAAACCACCGTACCCATCTCCCATGGAATCCGACCAGCTCTGCCGTCGTCCGGCCAAGCTCTGAAGCTCTGTAAGAACACCAAGCTCGCTCTGAAGTTAGGTACGTGACTTGCTTCAGCATCGTTTATTTTATTAATTGTGCACTGTGCATACATATAAACGAATATGGGTTTCATTCTCAGATAAATCTTTGTTTTCTTTTGGGTTTTTCTTGTTGGGTATTTCAAACGATGAGAAGTCACATTCATTTTGTGTTAGATTGAAGAAGAAGAAGAAGAAAAAGAAGAAGCAGAAGCCCATTTTCTGTTGATTCTTGAACCCAACCTTTGAGTTTCAACCATGTCAGACGTCCCACCGGAGGTACTCTCTGAAATCTTTGTACTCCTCCCGCCCAAGGATTTGATACGATGCCTGGTTGTTTGCAAACGTTGGAGTTGTACCATCCGCGACCACCGCTTCATCAAAGCCCATTTGGAACGCTCCACCAACACCAACTCTCACCGCACCCTTGTAATTTGGCAAACTGAACTCTTCGACCCGCCAACAGATTACAGTTCAGTTGATTTTCACGAGGATGATACTTTCGGCGGAGGTGCCGTGCCAATTAGCCAGCCATTGGAAGACGATGAAAATGCTACTGACATATTGGGTTACTGCAATGGTTTGCTTTGCATTCACAACAATGATGATGAAGAGTTTGCTTTTTGGAACCCTTCAATTGGAAGGTTCAGGAGGATCCCCATCACAATCATTGAGCAGCCCTCAGAGCCAGAGCAAACAAAGATATATTTTGGATTCGGGTATGATTCATCTAATGATGACCATAAACTTGTGAGAATGGTGCAGTTTACTAATGGGGACAGCAGGGTTATTGTGAGTTCCGAGGTGAAGGTTTATAGCCTAACATCCAACTCATGGGAAAGGATACAAAACTTGCCTAACAATGATTTTAGATTATATTCAAATGGCTTGTTTTTCAACGGTGCTCTACATTGGCTGATGGTGATGGAAAATCGGTTTATAGTTCTAACACTTGATCTCGCAAATGAGAATTATAATGAGTTTCCCACCCCGTTTGATGGGGTTTACAATATTATGCTTGGTCTTCATGCCTTGGGAGGCCACTTATGTATCTGTGTTAGTCATGACTTAACTCGTGAAAATGTTGTTTGGACTATGACGGAATATGGAGTGACAGAATCTTGGAGTAGGCTGTATTCTATTGAGGATGGTGATTTGCCTTGCCATTTTGAGTATTTCACACCTTTGGTGGTTTCAAGGAATGGCGAAAGGGTTCTTTTGAACCCAACCCGTGAAAGGCTCTTCTGGTATGTTTTGGAGGAAGAGGAAGGCAGAAGAGTTGAAATTCCTGATACTCCTGAAAACTTTTCTACAGCTATTTGTGTGGGGAACCTTTATCTTCTTGACGGTGATCCTGTAATTGTTGAGGAGGCAGCAACGACTTCTCCCTAATAAAAGGACAATTTCAAGCAGGTAATTCTCTTAAGTGTCTATTTCAACATTCTTTGAAGCAGCTATTTTGGTACTCTTTTCAAATTACAACAGTCTAGATGCCTCGCATGCTCAATTTATTCCTGACAGGATGGTTGGAAACATGGAATTGCAAATTTTGGTTGTTCTAGTAAGAAGTATTGAGGGAAACTGTAATTTCTTTCTTATAAAACTGATATGATAGATAGCTTGTTAGAGTATTAAAGGAGCTACCTTAGTGCATCTGTGCATGCATGATGTCAAACGCAATTATGAGTACAGGCTTTAAGTAAGGGACTGATATAATACTAGAAAGATGGCTAATTTTGCTTATTTGCTCACAAGTGATTTTCAAAGCAGTTTATAAGGTAGTGGTCAAACTTAAGATTAACAAATTTCCATTGGATAGTGGTTTGTTTGATAACGTTTTTGTTTTAGTTGAAGATAGAGAAGAAAAAAAGGGGGAGAAAAGAGCAGAATTATGTGAACAAGAGATGATAACATATATGTAGAATGGAATAAAAACATTTCTTCATCACCCCTCTCATTTCTTTATCTCCTCTCCCATCTCTCATTTACCCCTCCTTTGTCCAATCTCTCTTCTCTCTATATCTTTAACTAAAAACAAAAACTGTTATCCAACTGGCTCTGTTTTTTTTTTATTTTTCTGCGTAATTAGAATGACTTGGTGAAACTGTCATGTATGAAATACCTGTATTCCATAATACATGCGTAGAACTAGTCCATTTGACTCTAAGCAGTTAGATCATTTTCATCTTATATGAGTGCAAGTGTAAGTTTATGGGTCAAGAAGGAACATGTAAAGGTAAATTCGGGTCAATACTAGAAAATGTGGAGTATTTAAAGTTATAACATATTGAAGGATGAGGGCTGGTGTGCTGCATTCCTGCCCTTTATTTTGTATTACATAATTTGATGCTCTTTGTGTTTTACTATTCTTCTTGTTATTGATGAGTTAGTTCATCATTAAATAAGTTATAACATATTGAAGGATGAGGGCTGGTGTTCTTGTTGCTTAGAACTCTCACTTTCCCATACTCATTGGACCTGTATTAATGGAAAACAAAAGGATATTGGTCAGCCTCTGGTTTGGCTTTTATTCAATGATTCAATTTTATATATACCTTTTACAGGGCATGATAACTCTTTTAATGCTTGATTCAAAGTGCTCCATTATATGTGTTTGAGTGCATTCATTTTTCAATAATGCTAAGGAAATAAGTCAGCATTTTTAAGTTTTTCCTCAGGAATATTATTGACAGGTTGGCATAAGGACATAAAGAATTGTATGTGCATGGCTTAAATGCAAACTTGCAAAGCAGTACATTTGGAAAATGCTTTTAATGCTTGATCCAGAGAATTCCATTGTGTGTGTTTGAGTGTGTTCCGATAAATTTCAATAATGCTAAGGAACTGAGTCATCATTTTTAGTTGTGCCTGAGAAATATTATTGACAGGTTACCATAAGGAAATAAGCCATTGTAAGCACATGGCTTAAATGGTCACTTGAAAAACAATACTTTTGGAGAAGGAATTGGCCCTACTAAAAAAATCATGGATTTTCTTTGAATATGTAGTGTTTTTGGTTCATGTGGGGGTGGGTTGTTCCCCATTCTTGTTCTTCTATTTTTGGTGACAGGGAAAAAGCTGTATGAATTGGCAGTGTGTTAGTGGTGTTTTGGGCATTATGAAATGAAAGGAATAAAAAGATCTTTGAAAATCACTAGGGAGATAAGGTGGAGGCCTTAGATTTTGGTCATCCCTATGGGCTTTGTTCTCACCTGTTTCCAGGGAGTTATCCTTTTCTATGATTTGGCTAGATTGGATCCTTTTGTATGTTAGATTGGAGAGCAGCAATTAGTTTTCTGGTTGTTTGTGTTTTTGTTTTTGGTTGTAAGTTTCTGTTCTCTATAGTTGTTTGATGGTATCGGTTGTGTTAATTCAGAGTAATTTAAGCCAGACTTAGTTGTCATTAATTCAATCGTCTCTCTGTCAATTGAATACCTTTGCAATTAACAGAAAATTAGAATATCAGAAGTTTGTGGAAAGGTTATGGGCTAGGTAACTAGGATGGATGTTTATGTTCAGCAATGGAGTAAATAATCATTCTGTTTAGCCTCATCGTTGGTGTAGATAATCTTTCTATTAATGTATGTCTTAAATTCTTGTTTTGAAATCTATGGAATCTTTTATATGTTGTTTTCATGACTGGGTGTTTTATTCCACTTTGCCTGCTTTGGCCCACTGATGCGTTTCCATGGTACTGTGTTGTCTATTTGTTCTTGTTATATGATCCTATTCAGTGCATAGTTGTTGTTCTTGAACTGAAAAAAAAAAAACAAAAACAAAACTTTGGCTTGCCGTTCAGATGGCTGGCCTTCTCATTGGAACAATAAGGATCCTGTCTAAGAAAAGAAATGCAATGTATATAGGCTTAATTATAGTCATGCCCCTTGGAATTATAGCCCGTCACATTTTGCAATTAGGAAGGAATGAAATCACTTATTTTTCAGGTATTTTTTTTTTATATTGAATTTTTGAGTTGTTTGGAAGGGAACTTGATTAACGTGGTGAAAATGTGATGCAGGCATGACTAGACAGTTATGGTGAGTGGAGAAAGTGGCAATACTCCTCAACTTCTGGTCATATGTTCTTTCAACGCATCCCGCAGTTTAAGACACAAACTTTGATATTTTTTGGTTGTAATTACAAATTGAAGCTTATACTTGGCCATTAGATGCACCAGTTTCTGCATACTTGGCCATAACACTTGGCTTTGGCTAGGAGTGACAATATCATCGTCTTTTGTTATTTAGCTTCTGCTCATGGGCATCCTTACACAATGTTACATATACCCAATTGACCATAACTCTAATATGATCTCTCAATCTCTGACTCTCTTAGATCTGCGTTAAACATGTTATTTTTTGTAGACTTTTTTTTTTTTTTTTTCAGCTCATATGGTTATGCTCCTCCTCTGCTTTTGTAGTCCAGGTCTTTGATATATTGTCTAGCTGTGTGGTTTTCTGCTGTATTGTTATCATTAGTAGAGTAATGTGCAAATCAAACAAGTTGATAATTTTCTTACAAAGAAAACGATGTTGGGAGAGGAAAATTTGAACATAATGCATGCATATTTAAGTCAATAAATTGAACCTCATGAAAGGTTGATGTCGATGGGTTTGTTCTATTCATGAAAGAAGAGCACGCATGATGCTATGGGTGGATGGCTTGCTAAATTATGATCAATAAGCAATATTTATATCAATCAAAAGTATTTTGAGGCTTGTGGGTGGAATATTTCCAGGCATGAAAGTCCAAAATGAAATTTAATTATCTCAAGTGATAGCATTGCTAACTGTTTTACCAGTTGGTTGCCGGCTTGGAGCTATGTAGCTTTTGGTTGTTTTAATAGTGGTAGCAACTAGGATGCGATCATGAATAGCTTTGAAAAGCAGGCTAAGTTTGTTTATTTTCAGACTCGTGATTCCAAAGCTATCTAGGTAGTGATCAAATTTAAAATTGACAAATTTCCATTAATTAAGTTTGGATTAGTTGCCCAAATAGAATAACTTGGAGGTATTGTCATAAAAAAAGCATTTGAGTTTAAATAAGGGTAAAATCTATTTGTCCCCCAAACTTGAGACTTGTATGGGTTCGGTGGTATGGAAAACAGTTATTCGAAGTGTTGATGCAAAAATCGGTGTGCTGATGCAACAACTTCAAACAGTGGATTTGGCTTCCTGTTTGATATTTTTTGTGTATGATCTGAAGTGTTTGGGATGATCTAGCTTGTTGATGTGTCTTGGTGGATGTCACCTGCATGAAAAAGTTTCAGCAGAAGTAGCACCGGTGTGGTACCGGCTAATTACGCTCCGATGATTAAGTCTGAGATGAAAAAGTGAAAGTGTAGAGAGAGGCAAGAACAATATATGAACTTGAGAGAATCATGAAGAACTAGGTAAGAAGTTCTAGGTATTCTCTCAAGAGGTTGTGTGTAAGTGTTTAGAGTTGTCCACCCCTTCCTTGTGCCCATAAGGTTGTATATATAGAAGACAAAAAAGAGATAAATAAGATATTTATCTGTATGTGAATGAACGGTGGAAGTGATATCACGTCATATTTATCTGAGCCGAACTAGACATATGACTTTGTAAAGCTCCCAAATGTGCGTGCAGGCAAGACATGCATGACATTGATGGTGAGTGGAGGAATCCTCTTTCAAGCAAATAACTGAGGCAGCAAAGACTCCACAAGTTGTACTCATATATATGTGCTTTCAGGAATTAATGATTGGACTTCACCATGTTTGACTGAAACTCAGCCTCTCCCAGTTTCAGGCACAAACCTGGAAATTTTTTGGTTGCCATTAGATGGATCAGTTTCTGCAATATATACTACTAGGCCATAATAACCGTTGGCTTTGGCTTAAAGTGACAATATCATCGCCTTTTGTTAGTTTTCTTGTGCTCATAGCCATCCTTGTACGATGTACGTTATCATTTGTCATTGTATAACTCTAATATGATCTCTCTCACTCCTCTTGATTTGCGTTAAGTATCAAAAGCCTTAATTATAGCAACAGTCTGAACTTTACCCCAAATCGAGTTCACAAACTTTACTTTAAGAGTCTTATCACAAAATTTTCCAAATTACTCACTTCAGTCTATTTTATCATTTTTTCTAATTTTACCTCAAATTGTTTGTGGACTGTTGCTAATATTAATTCAATATCAAAACATGTTATTTGTGTCTTAATTTGTAGATTAGCCGGCCTCTATATATACCCACAACTGCGACAACAGTTTTTCTATGGACCATAGGTCCAGGTGTGATCAGTAGCTATAAGTTTAACGCTAGAAAGAAGGCTAGTTTAGCTAGTGGTCAAACTTAAAATTAACAAATTTCCATTAGTTAAGGGCCGGTTTGATAAGGTTTTTGTTGTTACTTTAAAAACTTTATCAAACCGGCCCTTAACTAATGGAAATTTGTTAATTTTAAGTTCGACCACTCAAAAAAAAAAAATTCTGTTTGGAGGCTAATGCTAGCTAACACCCGTAATAGTTTTTTATTTTTTTTTTATTTTATGAAACCACCCCCAATAGTTTAGAGGGTGTTGGTGCAATTTTCCCATATTAATAATACAATTGAGACCAAACAAATTGTTTGTTGTACAAATTAAGTAGCTAAAATTGTTAAGGGTATGTGAGTAATAAAAATATTTTATAATAGTATAGAGAAATATTATCTAGAGTAGATAATCGCACTTATTTTTTAATTTTTTGTGAATTTCAAGTGCCAACGGATTAGTGTTGCCACTTCCCAGATTTTATAACATTTTCACAAAGTTTAACTCCGTAGTGTAAATTTACAAAAAATTTAAGAGTTAAAACTTAATAAGCGACTGACAAGTTGCTAATAGCAATCAATCCAAAAACAATTTGTAATGCTGACCGATGGGCACGGTGCGTACATCTACTCTAGAAATGGACTGATATATATAGTATAGATAGATTTAGGTTTAATCAGTTATAAAGGTTTTTGAACACCAAGGGCGAAGAGAAAGTGCCAATTGATCGGTATTGCAATGCAGTTACACTTATTTTCCTAACAAAACAAAAAACAAAATTCTTAATCTTAAAACTCATAATTAGTCTCTTAATAAATCATAACTCAAACAATCCCAAATAAAAAGGCCATTAATTAATTTATAGCCCCCTAACTACGTACTTTGGAGTTCTCTTTTTTCCCCCTAACTTTATTTAATTTATTTTCCACCCCCGAGGGCTGAGGCCCTAACGCCGTTTACTTATAAATTCTGAGCAAAACCTAAACTTTAAACCCTAAAACAACAATTCTGCGCGTTTTTGCTGCGCTCATTTGGTACATGACTTGCTGTTCAACTAGCTGTTGTATCTTTATTTGATTCGTGCAGATCGAACCTTTCAACCATGTCCTCCGCACCTTTTGAGCTACTCTCTGATATCTTTCTGCGCCTTGCGTTCAAAGATTTGATACGATGCATGTGTGTTTGTAAAGCTTGGAATGCTACCATCCGCCACCAACTCTTCATCAAAGCCCATTTCGAACACTCCTCCATCCAAACCAATTCTGATCGTACCCATGTAATTAGGCCACATCAGCCAACAGAAAATTTCTTTTCAGTGGCTTTTTATGACGGCGACGACAATGATCATAGTTTCGGCTGTTCATCTGGTTCTTCAGGCAGAGCAGCCGTGAGACTTATGCAGCCATTGAACCAACCTCCCAAGTATGACTACATATTGGGTTACTGTCATGGTTTGCTTTGCATTCACACCTCTGGTAATAAACATTTCGCTTTTTGGAATCCGTCAATTCAAAAGTTTAAGAAGATTCCCAAAATGGGGTCTTATGGATTCCGGTATGAATATTGGTATGATTCAGTGGTGGCTTATGGATTTGGTTATGATTCAACTAATGATGACCATAGACTTGTGAGAATGGTGCAGTTTACTAATAGGGTTAACCAAGTTATTGTGAGTTCCGAAGTGAAGGTTTATAGCCTAAAATCCAACTCATGGAAAAGGATCCAAAACTTGCCTCACAATCATCTTCGATTACCATTGGATTCAAATGGCTTGTTTTTGAAAGGTGCTCTAAACTTTCTGATGGTTAATGCTTTAAATGAAAATCGGTTCATAGTTTTATCTCTTGATCTCGCGAGTGAGAAATATATGGAGTTTCCCACCCCGGTTGATAGGGTCGACGGTTCTAGGGTAGAATTCCATGTCGTGGGAGGCCGCTTATGTATTTGTGTTTATCATTTCTATACTCGACATGATGTTTGGATTATGAAGGAATATGGAGTGACCGAATCTTGGACTATGCTTTATTCTATTCATACACGCGCTTTTTCTCACATCTATGACAACTATTGCATACCTTTGGTGTTTTCAAAGAGTGGTAAAAAGGTTCTTTTGAAACAAGACCATAACATGCTTTTTTGGTATGATTTAAAGAAAAAGAGAATCGAACCAGTTGAAATTGATGGTATGCCTACTATTGCATACCATTCCTTTGATACAGCTATTTGGGTACGGAACCTCTATCTTCTTGATGCTGATCCTGTAATTCTTGGGAACCAGGTGTGGGGAAGCTCTATCTTCTTGAAGGCGATCCTCTAAGTGTTGGGAGGCACCACTGAGTCCCCTCCAAGCTTAATAAAAGGAAATTTTCAACCAGGCAATTGTCTTAAGTGTCTAGATGTCGGTAATGGGTTTCTCCATCTGTTAGTCAGAGCAATATATAGAAGATGATCAGAAATAGGGAGGTAAGATTTTGAATCCCAGTCCATCTCCCAAAAGTTAGACATACTGGAATTGGGTTCTTGGATTGAATTGGGAATGTTAGATCCTACAATTTGATAATGGTTTCCTCTTTTTTTCTTATGGCTTTTATTAATCCAACCAACTTTTGTTTAGTCTCAATATCCCTAGCTAGATTTCTTTCTTTGTTTTTGTTTTTTGTTATAATCTGAACAGTGAAAGCACCAACCAATGCATGTGTCACATTAATTATGAAGTGAAAGGACATGAATTTCATACTCACGTTGAGAAGTATGCGAGCTTATGCTCCTTTTTAAGACTAGGCTTATTGATCTTTGTAATGAATTTTTTCTCTTTGTGGTTACAATATTAGTTCGTATGCTAGTTTTTGTATTCGATTCAAATCGTTATAATTCACACCCCTGTTTTAGTAGTCCAGGTAGTTGTACTTCTTGATAACTACACTCGATCACTAGTGCTACATTTAGGACATAATAACAGATGTTGTATATATCAAATTGGCTGCATTGAGTGACCTAAGAAAGGAATGTTGGGTTTAATTTTGCACTACAAAAAATTAGGAGAGTGGCCGGGGAACAAGAAAAAAAAATTACAATGATAGAAAAGTAAGCTATAATAGCATTTCTGTCTTATAGTAGTGGCAAAGGTGATTCAAAAACACAGGCTCTATGTTTTGAATTGTTTGTGTAATTGAAATGACTAGTGTCAATTTGGCTCTATACAGTATAGATCACTTTCATCATATGTGAGTGCAAGAGTAAATGTTTATGAACAAATAGACATAAATTGGGCTCAATAGCAGAACATATGTGGAATATCGAAATTAAAAGATAATGAAGGGTGAGGGCTTGTGTGCTGCATTCCTGCCCTTCCTTAGTATATAACATAACTTGATGCTCATTGAATTTTACTATTCTTCATGAGTTGACAGAATTCTGCATATATGTTACTTTCCCATACTCATTGGACCTGTCTTAATGGAAAACAAAAATATTCTAGTCATGATCCTCTGGTTAATTTGGCTTTTAATTTTACATATACTATTTAAAGGCCATGATAATGCTTTTAATGCTTGATTCAGAGTGCTCTAATATTATATATGTGGTTGAGTGCATTCAAATAATTTTCAATAATGCTAAGGAAATAAGTCAGCCATATTTTTATGTCTTTCTTAGAAATACTACTGACTGGTTGGTATAAGGAAATAAGGAATTGTATGTATATAAAAGGATCGCTCTTTTTTAATTATTTCCAGTTATGCTTTTGTTTTCATTAGTATTTTCATTTATATTAGAATTGAAGTAATTTAATTGGTATAATCCACTACTAGGAAATACCCCATTAGAGATCAGTGGAACACTGATGTCTATTAGGTTTGCGACCGATAAGGGCAGACGTGATATCTAATGTACCCTATTTTCAATATCGGTTTTTACCCGATATTTATAAAAACTTAGACATCTTATTTGTTGAATTTCCGATATTGTTAATAATTAATATATATCGAATTTTCAAGTTTCCGCTATCTACATGAATGGATTCCAATATCTAATGTACTTTCAATATCATTAGTTTTTTAATAACTGACATTAAAGTGTATATTACATATCGGTTTGGTTATATTTTTCGATATTGTAAACTCAGCAAAAGCTATGTTTGGTAAGTTGTTACATCACTTTTTTTATTAAAACGATATTTAATATTGTTAACACATCAGAGTTTTAAATAAAACCGATATACCTGTATAGATTAGATATCTGTTTATCCGTTGTTTCAGATATTATAAGTCTTTTAAACATCATGTTTGAGCTACCATGTGATATAAAAATTATATTAGATATCGCTATTATTATTTTTTTCCGATGTATATGCCTGTATAAATATCAGATTTAAGACATTAGATATCAGTGTTGAACGGATATTGTAAATGTTTTTTAATTAAAAAAAACAAAATTAAAATGGATTGTTATATATCAGTTTTTCCTGTCAAATATTTGATATAAAAATTCGAACATGCACCATCCAATTTGTGCAATTTAAATGCTTCAATCAATTTCATCCAACATTCTCATACAATATTTCCAACATCCAATTTCAACCATATTCAAGTTAACAAAAATAAATTACAAATCCCTCAACAAGTAGGGATAACCCTAGCTAGCTAATCCATTTTTAACCCCCCTAAGAAACTTCAAAAATTTGCACAAAATATAAGGCATGGCTAGTTCTAAATGATGCACACTAGGTACTTTGATCTATTCTTTGAATTTCCAATTCCCACAGAGACACGTGCTGGGTCCACAAGACCAACCATTTCAGCCATGTTGGATTCGATAAGCCTATCGTACAGGTACCTAACAATTTTCAAGCATCCATTTGTATCACAACAGTTTATGAGGAAAAAAAACAATGTAGATGAATCAAATAGTACACTGACCTCATGTACACAACTATGCAGGTTGCTGAAAGTTCCTCCATCCTCAATACTGCAGCTATATCCTCGTACAAGATATAAAGTTTTCGGACAGCTCGATCATATCCACAAAATGCTCAAAACATGTACCAAATTTATACCAACATGCATGTCAGTCTAAATATTATTGAGGGTAACAAACTCTACCCATTCAACTCGAATTTCATCAAATTTTTCTTATGTGTAACCGCTCCGCTTGTACTTCGAGTTACTCCACTGAAAACATTATAAAAAAGTGCATTAATATTTACATATTGGCAGCCAACACATGCAAAAGCTCAAACCAATACTCAAATCAGATTTGTTACCCAAATTATCACTCATGCATGTAAATTTCACCAAATCANGTCGAATGCTCAAACTAGACCCAAAGTACCAAATCATTCAAACATAGCTTCAATTCATAAGATTTTTTATTTAAAACACTCTTGAACATGGTC
>QANW01003840.1:114612-158204 GCA_003254865.1 Dryas drummondii
ATTGTGAGACCCAGTATTTTTTCAAGTTTTATTTTGAAAAATATTTGAAATATTTTAAAAATTTATTTGAGAAATAAAATATTTTAGATTAATTTTATAATTTTTGTTTTAAATTAGTTTAACCTGTTTTTTGACTTTTTGAACTATTGGGCTTTTGACTTCAATTTGTGGCTTGTTAGAAAAGTATCGAACACACAAACATGTGAGCGCAAACTGTGCATCAATCAAAACTACAATTTGAGAAATATGAACATTTAAAATGATAGATATTTTTATAAATTTATAAACATAAATTTTAAAAATCCAAAATCAAATTGTTTATGTTAATTTCTCTCTCACATTATTATTCACGCACACAGCAGTGTAGGTAAATGGGCAGTCACATCTTCTACCCGATTAATATCTCATGCACAGAGTGAATTTAGTGAAAGTGAAATATGAAAAAGAGTATGCCAGAGTGCCAGACACACCTTTATCACTAATCTGCAATTAGGCAAGTGATTGACAGTTTTCTAATGATAATTAATCAATTAAATGATGTGAGAATATCCTTTGTAATTTTCAACTTAATTGTCAATCCTTGACCTTACAAGTTACAATTTAGTAAATAATTCCCAAAGAAAACCTTTCATAATTACAAACACAATAAAATTATAAAGCATGAAAGTGTCATTTAATATTTTTAATGTATTCGATTTGTTCAGCATATACCTTAGAAGATGCTGTAAGGTTATAATACTAAACCAGTCAATAGTTTTTTTTAATTAAAAAGAAAAGGGTAAACACCTTAAACATTTCCAAATTGGTACATTATTTTTGTTTTTCTTTGTCAACTGTTGAGAGGACACAAACTAGGCCAAGCACTACTTGACAGTATAGCATCTCTTATTTTTGCTTGACCTTAATCTAAATGACAGGCTTGACAGCACACTACCCATCGTATTGACAATTAAAGGAAAGTCCAACTTTTACAACAGATGAACAGATAACTAGATAAGTAAGAAAAATCTGATGCAGCCTACTGTAACGACCCGACCCAAATTTTCACTAGAAATTTAAATTTTTATTTAACTATGTTTTTAAGAGATTTTTTTAATGTGTGGAATTGCATTTTTAAAGATTATGAGATTTATTTGGAAAAAAAAAAAAGGGGGTTTTGATTTAAATATTTACTTTTGCTTTAATTTAATCTTGACCAAAAGTTGACTTTTAAAATAAATGGGTTTTTCGACTTTGACCTTGGGTCCGTTAGATAGGTTTCGATCCCCCGAGTTCATAGACACGTAGCACGCTTCGATCCNATTGCCATCCCCTCACCTGCGCCGACCCCTCACCTGCACCGACCCTTCATCTCTTTTTCCCTGATCTCGCCCCTGCGTCGCCCCCTGCCGCCGAAACCCACCAAAACCCAACCCCTCCTCTCTTCCTCCACATCTTCAGCTTCTCCCAAATCACAGCCTCCCCAAAACCCAGAAATCCCACCCAACCGAAAACTTCGCCGAAATTTTGATAATTTCGTCGAAATTCTCGAAATTTCGGCGAAATCATCGAAATCCAGACGAAATTTTGTTAGTTTAGTATTAAAATTTCCATACCTCAAAAAATCGAAAATTTCGCCGAAATTTCGCCGAAATTTTCGAAATTTAAATCCTTGCTTAGACGTTAATTGATAACTTGGTAGTTGCGAGGCCCACATTTTTGCCAACCTGTAAAGTTAAATAAGCTCTCTTCATGGGCATTTTCGATACATCAACTTTGATATGGATTTTAAGAGGTCCTTCAAAAACCAAAAATTCATATCGAACCGCTAAAGCACTTCTTATGAGACAGTTTGAGAGGTCGTTCGACTATACAATTCAGCAAAAATATGAGACCCGCAACTGCCACGTCATCAATTAACGTCTAATTAAGCAGTCAGACAAACGATAGTAGTCAATTGTAGGTAAATAAAAATATTAGATATTAAATTGAAAAAATTAAAACGATAGAATGAAAATTGTAAAACACTCCAAATCTCCAGGATATAAGTTGTAATTTGCTCTAAGTATTTTATTATTGCAATGCGTGCCAAAAGGTTTTGTTTGGGACAGTCAGAGTGATGCTTGTGCTTCAAGGAAGCAGATTCACGGTTCCCAATAGTCACATATATAGTAAAAGATAACGCTCGTCATAAGACTCATCACTCATAAGTCATAATACAAGTAAGATGTGTATGTTTATGTCTAAAAATTTAAGTATTACCAGCTTTCCAGGCTTTCCAAATAACACATTTAAGAATTTTTTGAATACAAAGTTTAAAATCCAATCCACGATGAAACCCCTAAAGAAAGAAAAGAGGGTTTGCACAAGAAGTTATGAACCTCCAAGTATCACCAACATAATTAATAATTATTATATTGGTACATATGGATTGGGTACAAAACATACTAACTCCTGATTGTCTTGTTCATATGGTGAATTGCACCACTTGGATAAATTGGAAATGAAATGAACTCAAAGGGGTGTGGTATCAACAATGGCTTCTAAAATCTTCTTTTCCACTTCCGGTTCATCAATCCACGTGGAACTCCGGTGTCGCAACAGTTCATTCATCTCTTTTTTTTTCTCTTCTTTAAGCTTTTCCTTCATCCTCCAATTCTCAAGCTTCTCTGCTCTTTCTTTCAACTGTGCATTTATACATGTCAAAACACAACATGCAAGCAAAATACAAAGGGATCAAAATAACAAGGAAAAAAATAAATAAAAAAACTGTTTTTCTATATCCCATAATACCACATCCCCTTCCCACTATAATCTTCAAAAATCTTTTTATTTCTTTCCTTGATTCCATCCACACCGCCCAAAACACAGCCAGCACACTACAATTCCCTAAAATTTCTGCCTTCTTTTGCCATGGACTCCACCAAATGCCTAGTACTTCTCAGATAACATAAAAATGCAAGATACTGAAATACCCACCAGGTCAATGAAGAAACAAATTATCCAAATCACAAACACATTCACAAAATCAAAATCACAGAGAGAAAAAAAAACATACTAGGGTTTGTTGGAATTCCTGCTCAGCAACCTCCCGCTGCTGGGCTCGAACCTTTGCTGCCTCAGCCTTGAGTCTCTTGCGCTCCTCGTTCTGGACTCGAAGCACTTCTTTTCGGGCCTCGTCCTTGCGAAGCTTCTCGAGCTTCATGAGCTCGACCTCCTTGATATACTCCTTGCGGACCTCCTTGACTTGCTTTGCATACTCTCTGCGCAGGCGCGCCAGCTTTGCCTCCGCCTCTTTTGGGTCTCTGGGGGCCTCCCAGCACCCAATGAAAGAGCTGGGTTCGGAGTACTGGTGGTTCTGCTGGTGGCTGTTATGGTGCGATGGCTTCACGCTGGTGGAGAAGGACCGCAGGGTATGGCACAGAGAGCGAGAGCGAGACATTGTTGGCAGGGACGGAGCCAGGATTTGAAAGTGAGATGGGCTAAATCTCCAGAGACTAAGATTGAGCTTGAACCTAGCACCTGAAATAAGCAGGCAATCCCACATCAATCAAGTAATCATTAGACCATCGAATAATATTGTGCTTCTATTTAAAAATAAAAAAGAATCACATTGTTCTCTACTGCTCTCTATACAACTCCAATCACACTCATCTCTTCTTTTTCCTCAAGCATTATCGTACTGCTAGTTTCTCCACTCATCTCTTCTTTTTTCTCGTACATAAGATCTTCTCTTGTCTTCTTTTTTCTCATATTTTATCTTCTATTTAAGAAAAAAAAAATTGACCAAATAAAGAAAATTGGTCTGAAACACATTCTCCCAGCAGCCAAGCTAAAAGCAAATTGATCTGACCTACGAAATGGGCATCTCCAGTTCTCCATAATCAGCCAAAATCCAAATGGTTGACAGAACCCCAAATTAGTTTTTCTTTTTGTTAAGTTAAACTCCACAAACCTAGCTTAAACCCCCAAATTTAATCTTACATTAAATCCCCAACTTCACAACATAAATTAAACATACAATTAAACTCAAGAAAAGGAGAAGAGAAATACCTGCCCGTGCCCAAGATAAAGATTGAAGAAGACTAGAAGATGATTTGAATGCCTGGTTCACTGGTTGGACTTGGAGCCGAAGACTGAGGAGGGAGATGAGAGTTGAGCGTGAGACAGAGCGAGAGTGAAGGGGCTGTTGGGCTGTGGGCTGGCCTGGGCTGGCCTATTTAGCAACCTAGTATTGTTTTTACAAAAACATTTGGGCTGGGCTGAAGCCCATCTAGCCCGGGAATGGGCTGTTGAAAAAATTATATGCTTTTTGATGCATATAATTGCATTCAAAATATTGTTCAAAAAAAGAAACTGAAATTACATGCTTGAGCTTGACTGGTCTTTTTATGATTTCTATTTTGTAATTTCATATTTTAAAGGTTTAAAAGACCATAAATTGCAATTCATATAAAAAAAATTTATAAGTTTATCCGTTTCTGAGTAATAGTCATATGTTCATAATTTGTTAAGTGGTTTGGAACTTTGTATAAGTTTTGGGGGCTGGTTCAAGCATTGGGTGATTCGATCATGTTGTAGTTTATGGCTCTATCTTTTGGCAACCTTAAAATTTATCTTTTTCTGAATATCAGTCTGTTGAACAAATATTGTAAATAAATACTAATAATATTACCCAACATAATTTCACCCAAATTCATTTAAGGAATAAGAGTTTTATTATTTTGGGTATAACTCATTCAAGATGTAGTACATCTCTTAATTACAATCCCTTGAATTAAGGGAATACCTTTTGATTCCAATTGCAATGAAACCAACGGATCACTTTGTAAGTGTTTGAATTTTCAATAGGTGAAAGACCAATTGAAATGAAATTTATTTGTGGCTGCGGTTGCACCCATATTTTAAATTGCCTACGTACCAATTGCAGGATCAAACCACACATAGTTCTAAGATTTAGGGATTTAAATGGGTGAATGACCCATTTAAATGATTTGAGTAATTTGGGTAGGGTTTAGAACCCTTGGATTTGATTTGAGAAATTAATTCAGGGACTTTTGTGTGTAGAACTAATTTCTGAAGGATTTGGACAGATTTGATTTGGTGCGAAATTAATTCAAAGAAATTTATATGAATTAATTCCTGAGGGAATTTGAAGAATTTTGTGAATGAGGTTGAGTGTGAATTTTGCTCACATTACCTACGTACCCATGATGGGATCAAACCGGACGTAATTCAATAAAGAATTTAACTTAGTTGGCTTTGTGCCATTTTGGAGTTGAGTTTAGGATTTGGATTTGAGAGACTTGGTTTTGTACCAATTTGAGAGTGTTAATTTTATACCAATTTAAAAGTTTGATTTTGGAATTTGGGGTTTGGAGGAAAATGTGCCCATTAATATTTTTGTATCATTTATTTGTTAAATGATACATTTTTTTTATAATGGGCTAACATGCATTTGATTATATGCCCGCTAATATTTTTGTATCAATTACTTATTAATTGAGAAGCTCTTTATTTATTAATGGGCAAAAAAAAAATGCGAACGGGTCATAGGAACCCTTTGCCAATTGGTGTATTGTGTTGGAGTTTGGCTGTGAAACCTTCAAGTAGCAATATCTTGACCAAAGGAGCTGAACTTTCAAATTAACGACTAGCCCAACATATGCCTTTCATGGATTAGAGTAATGTGGAGGGCCCAAAAATTTTTTGCTTTTGGGTCTCTGCCTTGTTGTCACATGTGACTTGGTTTGGTTTCGACCTACAGTAAGCTCCTCCAAGATTTCAGTTAACTTGGACTTGGTAGCTGACTTGCTAATTATAAGACTCCAATATCTAATTATATACACTTGTATCTCAATTGGTTATTGAGTGAAGAGGAAGGCTTCATCGCATGGGCCAACATCAAAGAGGCATTTAACATGCATTGGACACTGTACAAGGGTTGACTGAAAGAAGCCATTTTTGTTTCTTCTTGATCTCATGTGGGACCGGCTTCATAAGCCTTTCTTTAGCAATTCTTTCGGTGCAGCAAAATCTTAGACTTCTAGTGAACTTCAAATGCCTTTAAAAGAATTTCAACTGCACCTCCATTGTTTATAGCATCAAAGAACCCCATGGTTAGCATAGCATCAAAAGAAAAATCTTTGTTCATGCTTTAGTGTACAGAAACTAGGCTTTATGCCTATATCTCCAATTTTCCTTTGCATAGTGATAGTAGGTCATAAATTTTGTGGGGTTCATACCAGAATCCTCATCTCTTGAGAGAGGATAAATTTAAACTCATCATATAAGAAATAATTAAGCTTCTAGATAAATCTACATTATCTCATTTTTCAATTTGTTTTCATTTGAAATTAATGTCGCACATGGTATATGGGAATCCTATCTCAATCTCAACCTTTGAACTGTTTGAATTTTTTTTTACGGTTCAACACAGTCATAACTTCATATTTTGTTAATTGGTTGCTATATGAGTTTTTGGGATGGTTAATGTGCACGGTCTAGAATTTTTATGTTGGAGTTTAGGGCTTAGGGTCTATCTTTTGGGAACATAAACTTATCTCTTTCAATATTACTCATAATTTCGGAGTGTTTCTAATTCGGATTTTAATGAATTTTAAAAGTCTTTAGGTATTCTCAATAAGGAATTTAATAAATTTAGGTAACAGGCTTTTTTGGTATTATTAAAGAAAAAGAGAGTCGACCAAGTTGAAATTGATGGTATGTCCCATCTCTTTAATTCAGCTATTTATGACCAAGTCGACCAATGTTGATAATTTTTTCCTCTTTTTTCTTATGACTTTTATTAAGCCCAACTACCTTTTGTTTAGTCTCAACATCCCTAGTTTTCTTTCTTCTTTGTTTTTGTTTTTGGTTATAATCTCAACAGTAAAAGCGCTAATGTATCACATTATGAAGTGAACGGTCATGATTTTCATACTCATGTTGAGAATAATGTTCCAATTATGGCGGGGAAGTGAATTGGTGGTGCAATTAGAAGTATGCAAACTTATGCTGCTTTAGACTACTAAGCCAATTGATCTTTGTAATGAACCTTTTTCTCTTTATGGCTAGGAAGTTAATTGGTGATGCAATTACAAGTATCTTTGTAATGAATCTTTTTCTCTTGGTGAGTTGGTGGTAACAATATCTGTTTGTTTGTTAGTTTTCATTTCATATGATTATAGTTCACCCCTGTTTCGGTAGTTCAGGTAGCTGGTCTTCTTGATAATTAGTAATTACACATTTACACTAACTAGTGCTACTTTTAGGACATAATTACAGGACATGATAATGCTTTCAAACAATTTTCAATAATGCTAAGGAAAATCATTCAACATTTTTAACTTTTTCCTCAGGAATATTATTGACAGGTTGGCATATGGAAATAAGGAATTGTATGTACCTGGCTTCAAAGACTCTTCACGGACGTACATGTGTCAGCAATCTGAAGGTGGGAGTACTAGGTTTCAATGCCACTTCCATTATAAATACCCCATTTTAGGTAGAATTGCACCTCTACACACATATACCCAAGAACCTGAAGCTCCTGCAAATCTCGGCACACTGCCATGCTTTGAATTTTGTTCTCTTTGTCTCTTCTTTAAGTTTATTGATCATTAGCTCTTGTATTTATTTTCAGTCATCTAGCATTTATTTTCGGACGTTTGTATTCAGTTTATTTTAGTGATATTTATTACCTTTTCCAAGCAATCATTTCAGATATGATTACTTATTAGAATTTAATGCCTTGTTTTCAGTTAATTTATGGCTTGAACTCTCGTTCATCTTCATGGCATGATATGTAGTAAAAACTATCATCGTTTA
Source organism: Dryas drummondii (assembly GCA_003254865.1). Taxonomy (NCBI): domain Eukaryota; kingdom Viridiplantae; phylum Streptophyta; class Magnoliopsida; order Rosales; family Rosaceae; genus Dryas; species Dryas drummondii. Next base: position 122,422 of record QANW01003840.1, read on the forward strand.
TCAGCCTAGTCTAGATGCGATTGGATTTACTCTCTTTGCCAAGATCTATTATTTTCAATTAAGCATTTTGACTCTCAATCACACAATTTGCACTTTTGAATAGCACTAATATCGGGAAAAAGGAACACTAAAAAGTTCTGAAATGCCTACGTGAAAAAAAAAAAAAAATTACAGATTTAATTCAGTTATTTTATACCTAATTCAATTTTGGTTCACAATCTTTTTTAAGTTATGTTTTGGTTTAGTAATTGTTTTATTTGTTCAATAAAGGTCTAGATTTATTTTATCCTATCAAATCTCACTCAAATTCAGCAAACATATACTTGTTTTAAAGCTATACATTTATTCTTTACAACCGGAGTTCTAAAACTCAAGATAATTGATCATAAAGTAGGGTACTCGAAACTGCCAATTTTTCAAACTTCACTAAATCTCAATTCTCTTAGAAACTAATATTCCAAATTCATTTTTATGACTAAGAAATGATGAAATATAACTTATACTTTAATTATAATTGAAGAAAACACAACTCAAAGGATTTAAAGTCACAAATCTGGACCTTTATTGAACAAATGAAATAATTAGTGGACCAAAACAGAACTTAAAAAAAAATCGTGCACCAAAATTGAACTAGGTATAAAATAAGTAAACCAAATCTGTAATTTCCTAAAAAAAAAATCCTTTATTAAGTTCAAACTTCAAAGTTCTCTTAGTAATGCAATCGTTTGATTTTGTTTAGTTTTGTATATTTACTTTATTTTTTCCTTCCTTGCATTTGTCTAAGTACTAAATTACTTGGTGGCACTCCCTAATCCAAAAAAAAACTAATGATATTGATCAGATCCTAGCCCTCCATGTGGCAGAGAGATTTTCGTCCATAACATTGTTACTATTAATGTGTTTTCAAAATTCTTATGTTTTCAAATCCATGGAATTTGTGTTTGATGATGTTAGTTTTCTCATCTGCCTGTTTTATTCTGCTTTGAAATCCCAGAAGTACTGGCACTCTTTCAATAATTCTTTTGTTATAATTAAATGGTCCATTTCCTTCTCGGGTTTGAGTGCTTAGTACCAATTAGTTTATAGCTTCTAATTATGAATTATAATGGACATTACAACCTACAAGCCATTTGGCCCATAAGCCATAACCATAATTATTTGATTTTCAATATTTATAGTTTTGATGATAATTGAACCATATAATTTGAATATGAGAGTAATCAGGACTTCTCCTACTCCAGTCCCCCATCCTCTCATCTCAGCTTGCATCCTTGGCAGACAACCAATAAGCATATTTAATTCATTTTTTTAATCAAGTAATGCTAGATTTTTCTTTTGTTTTTTGATCAAGTAATGCTAGATTATTATTTTTTTGATACCATATTATGTATCACATCTCTAATAAAAATGGAGTTGACCTATATAAATTAGTTTCACCTTTATTAGAGATGTGGTATAGTATCAAAATATAATAACCAAGATTTCTTCAACGGCCCTATCATTCCAAGTTCTCGTAAGATGGAATGGGATGGGATGAGACCAAATAATTATGTAGATGACAAGAGCAATAAACCTGGAATTAATGTTTTTTTATGCTGATAAATTTAACAAAATTAAATTACTTCTAAAAAAAAAAAAAAACATAAATTTTCTTTTAAACTTAATGTCCCTATATAATTCAACGAAGGTCAAAAGTTTCTTTCACAGTGAACCTTTGGAATTTGGGTGGAAGGAAAGCAGTTGCTGCCGTACTATTCCAAATACTGTTGTTTATTTGAGAGGATAGCTTCACGAAGTTTCTTGAAATATGGTTTAATGAGCTCAATTTTATATAAATACATCCCATTCATGTGAATCATGCAGCAACTGCGGATGAATATGTTTCCTTTGTTTCATGTGAATCATGATTCATGCAGCAACTGAGGATGAATATATATTTTTTTAGGCAATTTGACAACATAAACATTTTATGTTGCGAGATTATATTTAACGGTGGTCAATTTATTTTTGTCTGATTGTGCCAATAAATTATTCTGTATATACTATATATAACCACACAAGTGGGGCTCATATTTGTCATTTAGAGAATTTTTAAGGGCTATGTAATTGATGAACTAAACTTTATTTGTAGTGCCATATCAAATTTTAGATCTTCATCGAATAAAGTAAACTTATATTCAAATTTGATTTAAGAATAAATCAAACTATATTTGATTTGATGTCAAATGAGAGCAAATCAAGCCTCACACATTATTATAATCAAGATTTTAGATGACAGTTTGTTTTATGAAAGTGAATACAACAAAATTAGAGTGACAAAATTTTGAAGTAGCAAAATACTATCTTAAATTGCCACATAAGTTAGGCTTGCCCCAATGGGGCATCTCTCACAATGAGATAGGTCAGGCCCACCTCATTGTGAGAGATGTCTCGTGGAAGACTCGCTCTTGCCATCGCCCTCGGAGATATGCTCTTACATCATCAATGGACTTAGTGTAGTTGACTGAGTCACTGACACTTATGTTTTGGGTTGCACGTAGAAGTCTAAATTACACCCCTCAATCAGTCAGCTGGAAAAAATAAACACACAATAGGTTGCATTTGGATGAGATAATTTAGAAGAAACTATTTGGATTTTTTTTTTGGTAGAACAATATAAGGTGTGTGGACTGTGTGTTGCATTGCTCAGCTCTTGAGTCTTGACCACACAGTCTACTTTTAAAAATCATAGAAAACTTTTCAAAAAAGACTTTGTCTTTGGTCCGCAAAAACTCTCTCAAAGCCTCAAACCGTGTTTTCTCTCCTTGGCCATCCTTAGCACCCTTCAACACGTTTAAATAAAGTCCAAAAGGACCAAAACCATATAAAGTCCAGAAGGACCAAAACCATATATTATTGAGTGAACCCATCTCAGATTCATCTCTACCAATCTCCTCCCACCATGAACTTTTCTGAACCGACCAACTATTTGATTCAATTTCTCTATGGCTTTTTTGTACAATAACACCAATTCTTTGGTTTCTTTCATCATTCTCATCAGCTTCTCCTTGTTTTCTTTCCTTCCATGCTGCACTCTTTCACTCTCCACCGTATCAGTATCTGAAACTTCTAACCAAACATTAGTCTGTGCATTGACACAGCAATCTTTTCTGAATTGTACTAGTTTCCCTAGTGGGATTCAAATTCCAGTGAACAGGAATACTTCATTTACTGGCATAGTTTCTGGAAATGGCTTTTTATGCGCCTTGAGTTCCCCATCTTCACCCAGTAGTTCAATTCTGACCTGCTGGAGGTTCTCTGCCAATGGTACTAACATGTCCTATAAGCGCATCTACATCGGTCCAGCTATCAACGAACTTGTTGCAGGAAATTCCCACCTTTGTGGCCTTGTCAATGGGACTAATCGCCTTGAATGCTGGCAATGGCAGGGGTTCAATTCGAGCACGAGTCCCAACTACTTCTCAAGCATCGCCGTGGGAGAAAATTTTGTATGTGGAGTATCAAAAATTGGGAATAAAGTTACTTGCTTAGGAAGTAATACCCAAGTGGTTGGCAAGGAGCATAGCAGCAGGAATTACAGTGCTGTAAGTGCAGGGTTCAATCATGCTTGTGCTATCTCATTGGATGATAATAGTTTGGATTGTTGGGGAGAAATGAAGGGTGAGCAGCCACAAGGGGAGTTCACATCTCTGGCCTTGGGAGAAAACCGCAGTTGTGCTTTGAGGCCCAATGGAACAGCTGTTTGTTGGGGGGAAAACAACTTCAGTTTGCCAGAAAGTTTGGGAGAGACTTATTTCACGGAAATTGAAGCAAAACGTAGCGTTTTCTGTGGAGTTTTTTCATCCAATTTTTCTTTGTATTGTTGGGGAAACCAAATGTTCGAGTCAAATAAATTCATGGTGTTCAGTGATGTGAAGCCAGGGCCATGTAGAAGTGAGTGTCCACCATTCAGCATACCATTACCAGGGTATGGTGGATTTTGTCAACAAGGATATGTAGTCTGCCAATCCTCTGTAGCACTTAAGTCATTGCCCCCATCAGCGCCATCGCCGCAACCACAGAGCAGTAAATGGAGCAAGAAATTGGTGGCTTTTCTTGTGGTGGGGTGTGTGGGGTGCTTGGCTTTGGTGCTGGTTTGTTGTTTCTTTTTCTTCAAATTCTGCAAAATTAGAGGGTGTCGTGTCCATGACTCGGGCCCTTTGGATGATCCAGGCCAACACCAAAGGCAATTACAAGGTGATCAAGCTGCAGCAAGGCCAGCACCAGTGCTAGAGAAGCGACTGAGCCATTTGGTTAGCATGGGGACCAATGGGGCTTCATTGGAGGAATTTTCATTGGAATTGCTACTTGAAGCCACTGGCAATTTCTCACAAGAACACAAAATAGGGACAGGCAGCTATGGCTCTGTCTACTACGCCAAATTAGATGATGGCCGCGAAGTGGCCATCAAGCGGGCTGAAACACCAACCTCTAATCCATCATACGTTGGTGGGCAAACCAAACACCAGGAAGACAAAGACAACGCATTTGTAAACGAGCTGGAGTCTTTGTCACGCCTCAACCACAAGAATTTGGTTCGCTTATTGGGGTTTTACGAAGACACAAAGGAGCGCATATTGGTGTACGAGTACATGAACAATGGCACCCTCCATGACCATCTCCACAAGCTCCCACTCTCCCCAATATTGTCATGGGCTGCGCGCATCAAGGTGGCTCTAGACGCAGCCCGTGGGATTGAATACCTTCACGTCTACGCGATCCCACCCATCATACACCGTGACATCAAGTCATCCAACATTTTGTTGGATGACAAGGGGAGGGCCAAGGTGTCCGATTTTGGCCTATCTTTGATGGGTCCCGCGGAAGACGTGTCACACCTCTCGCTTCGTGCAGCTGGCACCTTTGGTTACATGGACCCCGAGTACTATAGACTTCAACAATTGACCACAAAAAGTGATGTCTATAGCTTTGGGGTGGTACTGCTTGAATTGCTTTCAGGGTACAATGCAATTCATCAAAATGAGAATGGGGTACCAAGAAATGTTGTGGATTTCGTAGTACCATACATTGTAAATGATGAAATACACAGGGTTTTGGACCCAAAAGTGCCACCTCCAACCCCATTTGAAATAGAGGCTGTGGCATATGTGGGGTACTTAGCAGCCGATTGTGTAAATTTAGAAGGTAGCAACAGGCCATGCATGTCCGAAATTGTAAGTAGCTTAGAAAGAGCATTGGCCTATTGTTTGGCACACCCGTCGCGCTCTCATTCAACGACTGACTCTTCGACGTAGCCTTCCTTGGTCTCAGTCGAAGCACACCAGTTTGTGCCATGACATGGTCAACTTTTGTAGAGTCTAGGAAACATTTTTGTTCTTTCTAATTTTTAATGCATATATTGGACTTTTTTTTTTCTTCTTCTTTTTGGCATTTGCTGATTAGTCAAGGAAAAGCTGTATCAAAATGTAGCGACCGCAGAAATTGTGTATATATGCAAATTGCAACTTCTACACTTCAAGTTAATTATAATATTCTTTTCTTCAACTTGGTCTTTGATCTCTTAGCTTTGATTTTTCTTTTTCTTATAGAACAAAAGTCAAATGGAAAATTTCGAATTGAGAAGTCAATAAAGCATCAAACATATAATTTCTTCTGCTTTTTTTTTTTTTTTTGCCATGAGTGCCCATGACCAAATATATAAATTATATACAATAATAAATTAGATGAAACACATATATATCTATATTTATATAAATAAAATATATATAATTATATAACTAGCCTCTCGCGTAGGTCCTCCCGTGCATACCTAGATGATTTTTTAATTGCACATATCGCCGTCATATTTTGCATATTGCCACATAACAAAATAGCTCTAAAATACTCAATCGGTAAACATACCAAATATTAAGTGAAAAATATTGTTGTTTTTTTTAAGCACCGGGGCTTAACGCCCAAAAAAATTGTTTTTACATTTACATAGAATTTCGTGTGAGAACGTATAGTGTTGTCTCACACATTTTAGAATTATAATCTTGTATAGTAGTTTAGAAGGTATTTGATCACATGTTTGAGTTAAGTGACGCTATGTATGAGAGTACGTATTAAAATGTCAAGTGTTGTTCTATATTTAAAAGTATAGCATTGCCTACTTTATAAAATGCTGGGCCTATTCATTGACAAGGTTTTGGGTTGGATTCTCCGATTTTCTTCGGCACCTATTTTACATCATCAATATACAAGCTATGTTTTGCTAGATTATGGGCAATTAGTACCCTTCTCTTTTTTAGTTTTATTCCTCAAAATGGAACATCTCCCTGTGAAAGAAAAAAAAAATGGAACATCTCCCACTAGAAAAAAAATAAAATAAAATAAAAACCCTTATCAGAACCAACCATTTACATCAAAATTGACTGAGTTATATGTACAAAAAACAACCCCATAGCCCAGTAACATTAGGTTCCTCCTCTTGATCTGAAAGCAACATCTCGTCCCTAAGCAACAACATAGACATTGTAGTTCATGCGGTCTAAGACAATCAAACTCTCGAACACCCTCCTTTACACTCTTCTTTAGGTGAAGCAATGCAACCATTGTCAAACTTCTCATCTTGGACTATAGGGATTGACAGAGATGCAACGAGGCCCCGTCAGGTAACGGGCCTCGGCATTTTTTTTTTAAAGATTACTTTCAGTAGTTGTTCCATTTTTTTAAAGATTGCTTGATCAAGACCCACTAAAAATGGTGGTGGTGCGGCCCAAATTTCGTCCCTATTTGTTTAGCCAAGGAATTTATACCTTTAGGAAACGTCAAGTCGTTGCCTAAACCCTATTTTCGTGTAGTGTCTCCCTATGCTTGTAAAATAACAAAAACAGAGGAAAAAATTATACATTATTCATATTCTTGAATTTTTTATTTTTGGAAGCTTGAGTTAGAACACAAAAACAAAACTTAAGAGGAATTGATTATGACAAAACTAAGAAGAAACATTATGTAAGATTGCATGGAGCCGCATACGGCAATCCTCCAACTAGGATTGAGGTCAACAATATCGGGCTATCTTTCGTTAGATTATGGGCAATTGGTCTCTCTCTATATACTAAATACACAACTTACAACTTGCAAAGGTCTAGAAAAGAACTTGCAGTTAGGACTAGCCCAATTAGAACGGCTGTAAGTTTGACCCCCCTCCCCAGAATGAAACCCAAGGGTGACTCTCAACCACTTCCGAAGAAACCACATTAAAATGCAAAAGTAGTGATAGTTTTTTCCATAAACATTTACGTGATTAACATTTAATCAGATAGTTAAATGTTCAATTTATTTGAATTTTTGCATGGACAATCCTCAAATTATAAACTTAAAAAATAAACGAATACAACAATGTGGAATGAGCCTCATTGAATGTCTCTTACTGAAAGCTACCTGTATCTATATGTAGATTTGAATGAAAATGAAGATATATTTGAATGAAAAGTTTCAAGTAATTGTTTTTCATAACTAATACTTATGCCTGTAATTGCTTTACTTATGAAATACATTTAATTTTACAAGTAACTCCTTTTGCATATACCTGTTCTTAACGTAGTTGCGTGAGAAGCATATGTCTAGCTAAGTGTCTAACATGAAGCATAGTGGGATTTTGCATATGTCTACCTGTTTCACCAACTGGGATTTTTTCATATGTTGATAAGCATAGTTAACACTAAAGCTTAATAGCCATTTTGCCCCGTCAACTATGATCCGGGTATCAAATTGCTTTCAAAACTAAAAAACTTGGTTAATTTATCCTTCAAACCTTTAAAAATCGGCCAATATAGCTCATTCCGTCAATTTCTTAAAATTTCATCCAAACACAGGTCATGGCCATCCTCATAAGGGTACAATGGATAATTCATGCCCAAACTTGGAGTAAATGACTATTGTACATAAAATAAACATTAAAAAAAATAAAAAATAAAATGGCTATTAGTGTTTTTTTCAGTTTTAAATTTTATTTTATTAATAATAGTCATTTCACCCCAACTTTGGGCATGAATTCTCCATCTTACCCTCACTTGCATGTCACTAACATGTGTTTGGATGAATATGTTGATGGAATGGACCACATTGACTTATTTTTTAAAATTGGAGGGGTAAATTAACTAAATTTTTAGTATGGAGAGCAATTTGATATCCGAGTCATAGTTGATGGGGGCAAAATGACTATTAAGCTTGAGACTAAATGTAAGGTCAGGCCGAGTGAACGTTAAGTACTGCAAGCCACGAACAATACTAGGATACAATTGTGGATCAGAAAACAATTTATCATATGAAGAAGAAACTGATTTCGTTGCCATAGGAGTTGAAACAGGGCGACAATGGGCCATTTGGGCAGGATCAAGTAACTCATGTGCGCATTTAGATTGGTAAAGAAATTATCCATTAACTGCCACACCAAGAAGGCAAGAACGTAATGTAAATAACCCAAATCATTGATAGACAACTCTTGTTGAAAACGCTGGATAAGATCATGCATGAGGGAAGATGAACTCCCTGTAAGAGTTATATCAACAACGTATATATAACAGCAGGATAATAATACCCATAGAGTGAAAAGCTTGATTATACCAGCTTGTGAATAACCATATATAGAATGTCGAGGAGGTAATGAAGGAATAACATTCTGTTGTTGAGCATCATGGTTGGCCTGTAAGGAAGGAGCACTAGCTGTATGATTCAAAGGAGAACTAGCACGAACAGAAGGTGGAGATGGCGCGGTGGAAGAAGAAATATCTTGGGTTCATATGAGAATCGTGATGTGCTGAGAATATTTTTCATTTTTCCAAGGTATACATGACCTATGTCCAGGCTCTGCATAGTGGCCAAGGTAATTGTTAAATCATAAGAAGGGTGCAGCCTTTTTGGGTGAAAAGGTAAAAAGTTCATAATAAGTTAATAACTATGAGATGAAATCAACATTCATAATCAAGCACAACCAGGTTGATCAATTGCTTTCTGGCATTCTTTGATATAAGGTCTTGTCTTTAGAGAGCTTCTACAATGACTGCAGTCATTGTAGAATTTTCTGTCTTTGTATGTAAATCAATTGTCAATCACTTTATTTATTCCTAGCGTTTACCCTTGTATTATTTGCTAGTAAGTAGCCATTAAGTGTGGTCCTCATTTGATTATTGAATTCCAGTACAGAGGCTTCTATTCTCCATGTTATCATGGTATCAAAGCAGCAAATCCAAATGTTAAGTTCAATAGACACACTTGCTCCATGGCACCCAATATCATTGATTCATGTGTTCGCTCAATCTCACCATACATTTAGAGGGGCATGTTGAGAGTATAAAGCATACATCGAGTATATAGAGCTTTACACCATAAATATGTAAGATCTTGGATGTCTTCATCTATTCCCAATTAGTTTCAAGTTGGGTATTCTCATTTGTCACCTCTCAATTATGTGACCAATTGGGGCACACAGCAATACACTATTCTCTGAGCAGGGCTCCATCCACATCATCCCACCCCTTGATGAGTTACCTTTCTTCCTTCTCACGATCTGACCAATGCCTTTTTCTCTTGCTTGTTGCCTACTCGAGCAACACTGAGATTATCAAACTATGTATTTCTAAAATTGAAGCCATAACAGCTAGCAAACTTTTTTCTTTTCAATGATAGGGAAGGGAATTTATACTTCGGGTCCTCCTCTTTACACCTGGTTTGCTCCCACAGGGCCAGCACCCCTCCCAGGGGAGGGTTGCCACAATGGCCTTACAGGCAGCAGGGCGCTAACATTGCAGATGGGATGGAGATACCAAATTGAGTAAATCCACTACTACAAAATTTAATGCAGGACACTAGTTTTTCATTATAAGTACAATTGTACTCCCATATGGGCAATTTTAAGCTAATTAATGTGCACTGCATATAAATAATGACTGCCTAATCCAATATGGATGTAACCTGTTTTTCTTTTCTTTTTCTGGAGGCTGCACATGATGTGTAGAAGTTGTTTTTGACTTCGCAGAAGTAGTCTGCAAACACATCCAAACAACCAACTGAGCACGATTATTGACCAACTCTTGTAAACTAGTCAAAATGGGAGCCCAAATCATTCTCTACATCTTCTATGCCGCCAGAGATCCCGTAGTAGCCTGTCTTATCTCAAGAAGTTTTGTCAGTGCACCATCAATCTGAGCGAACACATGCTCCTTGGTAACACTTCCATTAATCTGAACAAAATGACTCTCCAAGTTGGATACAATGAATATAAGATATGACCCACTCAATAAAATGTATACAGTATTTTAATCATACAGGTAAAGCGATTTCATCCCAAAAATATCAAGCAGAAAATAGAAAATAAAAGATATAGTTTGTAGCAGATATTAAATTTTCCTCCCATATCAAGCTCTTCCCACCCCATGATGATCATAATTTGCTCTAAGTTTATAAAAACATCAATAATTACTTGCTTAAGAGCATCAGCAACATGAAGGGTATAAACAATTAAAACATAAATGCAAGCATCAAGTTTTCCTTTTCTTAAAAAAAACGATTCAATTCACCACAACCAAAGCACATTATACATCTAAAGGATTATGATATCATGACTGGTGATCAATATCATCATTAAATTAGCCCAAATGACCTCTACAGAAAATTGGTCCCTATAGTAAGGCCTGGTTTTGTTAGGAAAGAAGTTTTGAGCCCAATGAGAGAAGAGTTGTCTTAGCCAACTATCATATCAACAGAACAATCACCCAAAATCAACCATAATCAACCATACCCTCCTCCCTCAAAAGTCCAAGCAATTACATAAATCAATTGGAAGAAAAATCAGAACAAAAATCACAGGAAAATTATATAATAAATTTCACATTTATAGTTAGAGTGCAGAGTTTTAAAGGTGTTATATGTATTTTTGCAAGAAAATTATACAGGCTTAAACTTGAATATTATTTTGACATAAATGATGACTTTCCAAGTAAAACAAACAAACAAACACACACACACACACACACACACACACACACATATATATATATATATATAAATTGATGTACACAGATCACAGCATTATGCTAACAGGCTCAGGTTCAACAAAGGTGATAACAGCATTTGGCAATTAAGGTAAGTCCATATCAGTAATGAATGCCAACAGTTAGATGGCTCATGGCTCTTGGCTCAGGTTGTGAAATTGATGGGATGAGCATGCTTTGGAAACATGACAATGAGACCATTGGTGTTTGTCAGAGAACTTGGATGATGAAATATAGTTGCGGTGGAGTTGTATCACAGGTTATTCGGGATTTGGCCATGAGAAGCCAGTTGGAGCTGAAGTTGGGAATGGGCAGCGGATGGGACTTTTAGATGGGTCACAGTAAGGATGGTGGGTTTTGTTGTATGAAGGGGTGTGAGTTCACAAATTGGTCCACAGGTATTCAGCTAGTGGGTTCTAGCTTTTGGTAAGTTAGAGAGAGGTTGTAGCATAAACTGATGGCATAGCTTAGTTGTTTTGTGCACTTCATAGGTAGGTTGAGCATATATGAGTTGCAATGTGAGGTGTTGGATGTGGTGAAGTTGTGGGTAGTTATGATGTAAGACTGGATTTGGAATATAAAAAAAAAAAAAATTTAAAAGAATAGGTTGGGGTTGATTCATAGATCTGAAATTGGATGAGCTCTGCAAGCAAAGATGACAATAACAACAATAATATGATAATCATAGTTGAGAATTAGAAACATTGGACAAATTTTGTGCTTTTCAGACCCAAAAGGAAGGACAAAGGGATCGAACAAGGCTAAATATTGAGAAAAACAACTATATAAATAAAATAATGTTTGATGAGATAAGAATGTTCACACCAACCACCAATAGTGTCACAATGGATGCATTTGTTAGATGATAGAGGTTAGATACATACCATAAACCCTAAGAAACACACTTTTATAGTTTAAGATGATTTCACATGTCTTAGATAAAAAGACCATAATTATCAAGAGACAATTGTGTTTTATTCTTCTAATTTTACTTCTTTGGTAAGAATGTTCCCTTCTTTTAATTGTTATTATTCAATTTACATATTTTTAATATTGTGCTTTAAACACATACCTGATGTACATAAGCACATCCCTGCTGTAGAACTCCTAATAGAAAGAGCAAAAACTTGACTGCAATGCACACACCAAAAAAAAAAACTCTAGAACCAGAAACAGTGTTAACCAGTATATGCAGGATAATAAAAAGCCAGTTTCTGTTCCACCATCTAACACTCATGAATTTATTTGAGTTATCTTTTGTGACATTTCACCAAGATATCACAGTTCACAAATAAGCATACATATACAATTACAGTCACGCTCACCTGCGCAGGACCTATTTGCACCACAAATTGAATATCAACCATTCATTCTTGATCGTGTGGCTGAGAGGAATGAGCACAAAAAGCAATCATAACATTCGACACGTGTCCACCTTTGGGGAAAAAAAAATAAAATTGTTTCTCAGTTCTCTTTCTTTCTTCTTCCCGAAAACCTTTCCTTCTCAATCTCTCTGTATCCAAAAGTTCTACGTCTCTCTCGCAAAACCTTCACCACCTAACAACCATGGCTGTCAAACTCCATAAAAGCCACTGAAGAAAACCCACAAATCAAGTTTATTGTTAAAGTAAAACAAATAAGCAACAAAAGTGAGTAAAGTGCCAATAGTACACGCAAAAAGCCCAAAGGAAGCTCCCAAGTCCCAGTCCCAAGTGAATGTTCAAGCTGAAAATGGAGTTTTGCTGCCATTTGCTCTAACAGTACGTTCACGCAGACCCACCTGAATGTTAAAGCCACTTCGTTTTAATTATTCACCCACCTTGTTATTTCACTCCACAAATTGTTTGATTACTCATTCTTCAAAAAACTCGTGCCTTATTATACTGTGTTGGCTGAGAAATTTGAATCGCAGAGAGCTGCCATGGATAGACCTCCATCGCTAATTTTATCCCCTTTTCTTTAATTTTTTTCTCTGTACGTTTTCTAACCCAGATATGGAAGCACCCCAAAATTGGACCACTTCTCGGAAAACCTTTCACAACCTTGAGTAGGTGACAGCCATGGTTGTCCAGAAGGTGAAGATTTTTGAAGAGAAAATTGTAGAAGTTTTGGGTTTTGGAAGAGAAGACGAAAAAAGAAAAGAAAGGAAAGGAGAAACAATTTTTTTTTTTTTTTCAAAGGCGGACACGTGTCAAATTTTATGATTGCTTTTTGTGCTCATTCCTCTCAGCCACACAATCAAGAATGAATAGTTGAGATTCAATTTGTCGTGCAAATAGGTGCTGCGCGACGTCTCGCAGGTGAGCATGACTGTATACAATTATGTATGCAAGTAAATACACACACATTAATACATATGCATTTCATAAAATATGTATTTCAAGCACACATCCACACATTATTAGAGTAGAGAAGAGATAGAGAGAGAGAGAGAGAGAGAGAGAGAGAGAGAGAGAACATATACATGCCTTAATTGTTATGTCTTCATACATTGAAAGTACTGCCTCCACATTCTGATGATGAGTGTGCAATCGCAATTTCACCTGAATGAAGTGAAATACAAAGGAAAATGTAATCTAGTCTCTAAGAATAATACTTGACTAGAAACCTAGACACTAGCACAAAATAAGACTAGCATATGGTTAATAAAAGCCATTAAATAAGAGGCAGATGATAATTGATCGCCTTGAAGGCAAAGTATGACAAATAGGAAGAATGATTTAGAATATACCTTCTCTTCTGTATCATCGAAGCGTTGGGTGAGCCTTGATGCAATCTCTTGGGTCTCTGGGGGAGAATACTTCAAATGGTATATCTTTCCAGTAATAGGATCTAACCTTCTTCCAACAACTCTCTCAACAAGAATATCTTCAGGAACCTGCAAACCCAGTTTCACATGGTTAACAAGAGTTGTGAAAGCTCACTCAACTTTTTGCACTGCACAAAAAGGAATTTACATGTTTTTTTTGCTATGCATCAACAACAGCTGAAATTCATTCCAAAATGAATTGTCATACCTTATAAACTTACATAAAAATCAAACAAATTAACTAAAATGTGTTGAGAAGAATCTTCAAGGAAATCTCCTATTCATATACAATGTTCTTGAACAATTATAACATATCAACAGCAGCAAAAACAAATCCTTACTTCTAGAAGAATGAAAAGATCTGGCTTAAGCCCGAATTCCTTAAGAGCAATTGCTTGCGATGAGCTCCTAGGGTATCCATCCAAAAGCCAACCTTTTTCTTGAGAATCTGGCTGCAAAAGACGCTCCTTCACCATCTACAGGATTTAAACCAAGGGATCAGAATCACCACTAGCTTGAATATGTGCCAACATGATTATAATTTCCCTACCATGACAACTATATCATCAGGAACCAATTTTCCTCGATCCATGTACTCCCTTGCACGCCTCCCATTTTCACTCCCAGATGCAATTTCTGCTCTAAGTAAATCTCCCGCAGCGACATGCACCAAACCATACTGCATATAGGAGGATGACTGGATTCAATCTGCTTTTCTTCATGAGAAAATCATGACATGAAGTGGTAAGTGGTAACTTGTGTAAACAATGGTGTAAAGTCATTAGGATTTGAAAACTCATATAACCTGAAATTATAGGGTCAAGAAGATACACATTTAAATCATCAGACTTAATAGTTTTCTTTATGTGCATATCTTAGGTGAAGACGCTGCAAAATGGTGTTCAAAACTTCTACTGAAACCCGTAGGATACGGTTTAGAGACCACCTCCATACAAACTGGGGTGAACCTCAAGGCAAACTGTAAGCATTAGTCTACTAACAAATCCTTTGCAATGTATTTGATGAGATAACAGAAAATTACAAGAAAATCTAAAACGATGGGATTTAGTAGGAAAGGATTTAAAGTCCCAAGACTAGCAAAATTCTGTATGCGGAAAACATTTTCAGCATGATAGAATTTAACTGTAGAATCTAATTTCCTTGTTAGGATGCATCAATTTGTTACCATATGGGATTTAAGTACCCCATTAGTATTTATCAACTAAACTCATTTTACTTCTAGTAGTAAAAAAAAAAACGTATATATGTAAAACATCAACACTTGAGAAACAAAAATCACTTCATAAGATTCCAAAATTCACTAGTAAAAGAATCAAAAGGAATTCCCGAAACCCATGTCTCTATATACAGCTCAAACATTAGCACCAATCATCCCATTAGTAAAAATTGTTATACGTCACATTCTATCAGACACCTCCTCCGCATTCATAAGGCAGCACACTTCACAAACATAAAAACAACCTTAGTACCTCCGAAACTCATAATCACACAGCAAAGATTTTTCAGGTTTTGCCTGCTCAATCAGACGAAGTTACAAACCTCCTTGCTCCCAAATATCAACAAGTAAATCAATCATTTCAAAAAACCAATTCGCTAGGGAAAAGAACAAGGGGATGTGCTTTCTGTTATTCTTCACACAAACAAATCTATACATGGGTCTTTTTTCTCTTTTTCTTTTTTTTTTTTCCAATACTGAAATCAACATTTGAGAAATTATTCTTTCATTAGGCTTAACCATTTTATGCAATCAAATTTCCAAGCCATTGGGTACAAAATTTGGTAATTTGGAACTCACTTTCTGAGCAATAAGCTCGCATTGCGTTCCTTTACCAGAAGCAGGCGCCCCCGATATCATTATTCTCAGCGGCTCTACCTTACGAGCTTTAGCACACCCCACAACCTGTTTCGTTCAACAATCAGCCAAACCAAGCTCAACCCAAAAGCGATAACATTACAAATACTAAAATCTAGTTTCTGGGTATTGCGTACCATGAAATTCGGAGAAGCTCTTCTGGAACGAGACGGAGTTAGGGTTCGAGAACAATGACGGAGGGAGAAGCTGGAAACGAAAGAAGATTGCGAGGATAGAAGAAGCTGAGAAGACTTGGGCTTTGAACTGGGAGACGACGCAGAGAGAGATGCGTTGGTGGGCTGAGAAGGAGCCTTAGGCTGTGGTATGGCTGCTGCTGCCATTGCTTGGTGGACTACATTACACGCCATTTTTGTTATCTGCTTCTTCTCTCGCTAGACCCAGCGAAAACAGAGAGGGAAAAAGAAGAGATCTTTTGGAGCGGAGTGGACAGGGATTCTCTATTTTTTGTTATGCAGTTATGC
This sequence comes from Dryas drummondii, assembly GCA_003254865.1. NCBI lineage: Eukaryota > Viridiplantae > Streptophyta > Magnoliopsida > Rosales > Rosaceae > Dryas > Dryas drummondii. Next base: position 138,622 of record QANW01003840.1, read on the forward strand.
GGATGAACGAAGTTGCGGATATGTGCGCATGAGTTTCACCGTTCGATTAAATCAACGGTCCAGATTTTAAAAACTTAAAATACCGCAACCCGAGAAGATGGGAAACCTAATGTGTAAAGACAAAAGTGAAGGCAAAATAAACAACTTGGCCGTTTTCTCTAGCAATCGTATATGGGCCGCATTTTCTCCTCCTTGAAGCATTAGGAGAACATCTTGTATTCTTGTGTGATTATCTCTGTCATCCAACAATATGTTGAGTTAATAAAAATCATCATCAATTTGAACACTTGATAACTCTTTTTCTAGATTTGGAGGAAAGGGGGATTCAAGCTTGTTACATTTCTAACATTATAGAAAGAAATATCACTAGACTATAAGTTAGTTGTTCTCATCTTTATGTAAAAGCTAAAATATAAAATTAATGCCTCAACCACTAGACCAACAAATCCTTCTTAAATAAATTTTCCAATAAATATATTTATACAAAAAATATGTAATAAACTGATATTAATAGATTTAGATTTAATATAGAGAGCTACTATTTGCACACTATTTTTTTTTTGCACACATTTTTCTCTTACACACCTCATATTCTTTTTTAAAATTTAAAATTTCTCTTTAACACACTTCTTCCATTACCAAAATACCCCAAATTAATCATCTCACCCTCTCACCAAATTTCTCATTACACACCCACACCCATCAAACTCCACACACCCCACCCAACATCCAAACAATACACACCTCCACTCAAAATCACCGAACACACCACACATGACACATCCCACCCCAGCCACCTGCACCACCGCGCAGCACACCCAATCTCATCTCTCTCCTCCCTCCATTTCTCTCTGGTTAATCAACTCCCCACCCATCTTAAGCAGCCACACCGTAATCTGTTTTTTTAGGCAGACGTGCCAGAGAAAGGAAAGGGAAGCCGAAGAGATGAGAGAGACGTCAGAGAGAGGAGAGGAGCCGGAGGGGCTGGGCTTGGGGTCAGGGTAGTAGATCAAAGAAGATAGAGACAAAGAAAGGGACATAGGAGAGAGGGAAGAAGAGAGAGAGAGAGAGAGAGATGGAGTGTGTGGTCGGGGTGGTTGATCGGACCAAGCAGAGACAGAGGAGCGGGGGCTTTTTCCGAGCTGGTTTCGCGACTTGTGGGGCGCCTGGCTACGTGGTGGAAGGAGGGTGGGGGTCTGCGCCGTCAAAGAAAGCTCGCCGGTTGTCTCTGCTTGTCGGGAGGTGGCCGGCGATGGGAGGGCTCGGTGCAGAGGGTGTGTAAATGAAAAGGCTGAAGAATGAATAAGATAGCCTTTAGGTCTTTTCACAATGGAATTTTAGGGTAAATTCACTAATTAAGTGATTAGGGATGTGCAAATAGTAGTTCTATTAATATATCAAGTTGACCTAACAATCTTCTTCTTAATTTTTATGCCCCCACACTATTCTGTTTCTTAGTTCTCCCCCCTCTCTAGCCCTCTCTCTACTTTCTATCCCCCTCTCTCCTCTCTATCCATTGCAAAAAAAAAAAAAAAAAAAAAANCACAAAACAAGTTGTGACTAAATGTATTAGTCACATGAAGCTTTGTGACTGTGTTGTAACTAAAATTAGGATCCTAATTTAAATTTCCCCCCTAAGCCTTCCAAAAGTCAGGGCCAATCCTGCCCGTAATTAAAAGTCTCTTTTTCTAGTTATCTCACTCTCTCTTCGTCGCGACACAAAGAAAAAAAAGACTCTTTGATAATATATATAATTTATAAGTAAGAGTTATAGGGGTCTTAATTTAATTTTTGTACAGGCCCCCAAATTCTTTGGGACAGCCTTGGTTAGGGTTAGGCCGGCTCTAGTGGGTCTCTTCCGGCGTGTGCCTGAAGAATGCTTTTCAAAACATTTTGTCGTGTTTTGTGGGTTGCGGGATGAGAATGGTGGTGTGAGAATGGAAGAATTCCAAAGGCGTTTGCCATACAACTTGTGCTTACGGAGAAGGAGGAAGTAGATGGCGCGTTGAGGTGGATGCTGACATTGAAAGCTCCAATCAATTTTCACCTCTACGTTTTGGCCACAGTCTTAACAAATTGTACTTTGATGCTGGCCATTGATTAGTCAATATGGGCTAAAAAAATTTATTATATGCACATGTACGCTTCGCGATAAATTTAATTCCCCTTTTAGAAATATGCATTACTTTTTCGAAGTTCTCTTGCATAATAATTTTTTTATAGTAATTAATTAGTCTAGTTTGAAGCTTATGTTGATAAAATAATCCACTTAATATGTTTAGTGTTAAAAAGGTCCATCTACGTTATTATAAAAACAAAAACAAAAAACACGGGTCCATGTTTGAAAATTATTGTGCCACTTTTACAGGCCCGTTGGCGCTCAACGTTTTTTTATTTTTATTTTTTGTATTGGATTTATTGGAAGTTTGGAACTGTCAAACAATTATTTTATTTTTTATTAATTAACAACTTACCTCTTCCACAAATGGAGATTGAGTGCTGCTAGACCAAATGGTCATTGGCAAATGTTCAACAGCTTGTAACTATCAACTAACTAACACAATTAGGGTAAATGAGATTCCAAATTATTGTACTTTTATTGATTTATTCATTTTTCACATGTATATATATAACAAAAAAGACAAAAGACAAAAGACATTTGTATAAATATCAATATCATTTTATACAATTTTAGAATTTCATGTATAAGAACTGTTCAACAGTTTATACCAGAAAAGAAAAAAAAAAAAAACGAGCCTTTGACTTCCATACCAATCGCTCAGCTCATTAAAAAGTGAACCGACTTACTAAGCGCTTGACTCAATAAAAAGTAGGCCGACTCATACTTGGAACCTTAGCATGAATTGTTTGTATGAGGGCTGCTATATGCACACCTTTTTTCCTTTCATCACACACCCTTGTTTATAATTTAGTAAATTACAATTATAAACTCTAACTCAAATGACCATAATACCCTCACTAAATTCTAGAATAACAAAACCACCTAAATCCACCTTCAGTCACTCTAAGTCCAAACCCCACCCTGACCCCACTGATCGCCGGCGGTAGAACCCGCAGGTCCTCCCTTTCTCTCTCCTTCCCTCTGTCTCTTTCCTCTCTCTTTCCCTTTCTCTCCTCTCTCCCTTTCTCTCTCCGACACTCTCTATACCACCGATTTGTAGGTCGGCAAGGTCATCGGCCCCTGCATCTGATCGGAGAGAGAATGCCAAAGAGATAAAGGGAGAGAGGAGAGAGAAGGAAAGAGAGAAAGAGAGAAAGAGAGAGAGGTTGGCGACAATAGTTAGAGTCGGTGTCAAGGGTGGAGTCGGCATCGACGTCAGGGGTGGGGTCGGCATTAGCGTCAGGGGTGAGAGTGGGTTGGCTGGGTTTTTTTATTTATTTATTTATTTTTTTGTATAAATGAGAGTATTTTGAATATTTTAAGAAATTAAAGAAATACAAAAGAAAAATAAGTGTGAGGTGAGAAAAGATATATAATGAGAGGAAAATGAGTGTCTATATAACAACCCTCGTTTGTATTGATAGGCCTTGATTTGACCTTCAAAAAAAAAACCTTTTTTTTTTATTACAATAATCAACTTTATTTATTCCACTACCTTAAGATGTTCCACCTCAAAGGTGTATATAGCAATTTGATTATACCATTTTAGCTTCCATTCTCACTGAATTCTTTTATTTACGAGAAAGGCTTTAACAGCTTGATTGTTTCAGATGCTAATTGAATATAGAAAAATGCTTAGGTCGGCAAGTTTGAGGACCACTTTGTTTTCATGACCAATCAAATAAGTTAGATCCACTGTCTTCTCAAATTTGAGGACCCAAGCATGCTTGCTCTTGAATATATTCCCACTCAATTCTTGTTTGTGAAGTTTTCTTGGGCCTTTTTCTAATTTTGAAAAGTAGTAGGCTTTCTTGGAAAGGAGCAAAAGAACAAAGAAATTTGTTTCACTCATGCCATCAGCATAAACTTAATAAACTGGCAAAAAAGAAAACAGAATCATGCTAAAAGTGAAATGACGACCCGGGAAGATACAATACAGCAGTGGTGCTCTTTGTGCAAGTCATTAAGCTCAAACAACAGGGAAGTAAAAAACTATTGAGCATTGTGTGGAACATAGAAGTTATAAAGACAGGAAGAAAGGTGTACTACTTTATCTATGCCCAGAAGAATGAGAGAGGAAAATACATACAAAACAAGATATATAGCATAAATGGTAAACCCAAAAGCATACATAAAACAAAAGTAAAACTAAATAATCTCTTAATTATTTATTCTACTTCAATTCTATAAACCAAAATGGGATACTTGTAAATAATAAAACTTGGTACTTAGAGAAAAGAAATTCTGCCTAAAACCAAAACCCAGCACAGTTCCGTTTGTTTTTCGAACAATCCCAAATTTAAAATCGGCAGAAGTAACATAGTTATATTGTATATACACCATTGCTGCAAATCAATCACACATGTCTTCACTTGCATCCATCCATGAAACAAGGCTGTTCACATGAGGCAGGTAGGTAGCAGAAGACCATGGGATACATCCGTTTACCATCTCAACCTTTCTCATCTCTTGGCACTGGAAGTCATAAACATAGAAGGAGCCATCTTCGTCTCTCTTGAAAATAATATCTCCCTTGATTCTTAAGCTAAAAAGGGGAACCATGTCTATTATGGAGCCCACTATGATACTGTGATTCTTTGTCCAGACTTCCCCACAGAAACCCTTCAAGATCCAAATGTCAATGTGGTTCACGTCCTCATGAATGACAAAACCTAAAAAGCCATCCATTTCAACAATCCTATCATGGGTTCTGCTACTTTTCGGGAGTGGTACTTGGTGAAACTTCTCCTTATCAATGTCCATAGACACTATGTAATCGCTACGATCAATTTGAGGAATCCAGTGCAAAGCTCCAATTGCTAAAACAGGTCCATATCCAAACCAACCAAAGAGCCCAAATGCAGGACCATTGACCTCTCTCCATGCTTTAGTCCAAAGACTCAAAATCTCACAGCTGACAAACCCCAACTCATCCCGAAACAAGTGAACTACTTTATATTCACCAGTAGCATCAATCAATGCAAAACCATAGGATTCATCATGTGGACTATATAAGGTACCCAGAGGAAGTGCAAAAAGCTTCCTAGTCACAGGATTCATGACTATTAGTCCTCCCTTCTTCAATTTGTTATCAAGCAAAATTAAACCATTGCAGGTGGCTCTAATGCTTCCCAAGCAGCTTAAACTGTACCCTCTTATCTCACTCTTACCATCTCTAAATTCCAGAAACTGGACATAAAACTTTGTAGAGTTTATGGCCGGGTGGTCGAAAAAGGGGATAGATCTTGGTTGAAGAAGTTTTGATTCAACTGAAACAGTGTTTGGTTTCTCTTGCGCAATAGATGCGTTAGAAAATGGGTAGAAATTTTTATTTGGAATTGGTGATAGATAGATCAAAACAGATTCAGAGCGATGGAGATGAGCATCAATGAATTTGGGGTTTTTAATTATGTTATACCAAGGCTTGCAAACAAACCTTGATCTTTGAAGAGTGTCAAGAGGAAGTCGTACTAGGATATGTGAGATACAGTCTTTAGGGAGATAAGGAACTTGTGTTTCTTGTTGATGTTTTTTCTCTTCCTCTATTTTCTTGGTTAATGATCTCTCCTCCACTAACCTTAATAAGCCTGAATTCCTGCTTCCTATTGATTTCGCCATCATGCCTTCTTAATTTAAGCTCTTAACACCTATAGACAAAATGACGACATTACACAATTTCCATTTGAAAATGAAGAAAGAACTACAGAAGTAAAAGCCAAAAAAGGGGGAGAGGATACACACCACCTGGTCCACTTTTCAGGAAGTTATCAAATGAATATCTTTTCAAAAAAAAAGGAAAGTATCAAATGAATAAGTCATAGAAGGTATAATTTGATAAACTCACAGAACCATTACTTATTCTTCTCTTTGGTTTATGCTCCTTTTTGTTTATATTTGCGTATTTAGTACACAGGCAAAAGCTTTTTTCTTGTCATTATTTATTTATTTATTTTAAAAAATAGCTGCTTATCTTTCCTCCTTAAAACAGATTTGTTTTCCAACGTCACTAATATACATACGTCACCACTCCCTCCTCAGCATCCCTATCTCTTGTATGTCTGGATATTAGATCCTCCAACAGACTTCCCTAGTGAGTGTGGGTGTACATGTGAGTAGAAAGGCTGAAAGCTAACCCACTAAAGTTCAGCATAGGAATATTTTCTTTTTTATAGGAAACAACAATTCATTAATTACAATCAGCATGTGCAGAACATAGAACAATAAGTCCACCACACCAAAAAAAAAAAAAATCCTCCCAACAGCAGCTATAAACAATAAACACAACAATAATACATCCAGAACAACAGAACAAACTCTAAGAGCAGCAGCTGTCATTCTCTTGCAGCCAAAATTTACTTCGAATGACGACAAACCAAAGGGAATCCCTTTCCTCCTGGAATCTCCACAACCAGTTTGACGTAGGAATCTTAAACTAACAAATTATCCTAGGGCCCATTGTAGGGGTCTAGTAAGAACAGAACCTGTGCAAGTTTGTGCATATACATGATGGCCCGATGGCAATCAATAAACGAAGCCACCACCAAACATCAAATGGAAGGCCTAATTGGTCACCTGGTTTTAAAGATAAAGTCTTATGTAGTCCCTTAGGCCAAGATTTTTAATTCCAAGTCTACTAACCTATCCGTCAAGAGAGTCTAGGTAAGGGATTATTAAACCACTTTGATTCATGATCGACATCTTGTTATAAACTTCTAAATATTTTAGATGGAAAAACAATGACTTTATCAAAACAAGTCAAAAAGTACAGAGGAAACATCCACCAGACAACAAGAACTCCACTAACAGAGCAAAATTAGGAACAACCCAGCTTTACCTTTCCTTACTAACAAACTATCACAGCAAGCATAAACCAACAACAACAATCATCCACCTACAGCTCCCCAATCAGCTTGAAAAGAAAACACCAAATATCTCTAAATTCTACAGCTACCAAAGCCCACAAAGAAGCCAAAAACCGCACTCTATCCAAAAATGCAATCACCCCCTCCTTATATTAAAAAATTCTGGCATTCCAGTATGTTATATATGCATGTAAAAACAAAAGGAAAAGAAATAAATTTAAGAATGGAATTGAAGATTGGCTTCAAATGAAATAATTTTCCATTCATCTTTCCTTTTGTTCCGAAAACCAGGAAAATAACATAACTAACACTCAACATAAAAGAAAAAAAATTAACAAATACTGCTCATTTTGGAGCAGATACCATCATACCATCCATCTTAATGGTGTCAATTGGGCAAAAACAAAATCAAATAAGCTAAAAATCATGACCTTTACAGAAAAGAATAGACCATCAATACTACAGTATAGAAAGAATCACACATATTTACTACTTAATAATCATAGAAATTTTGCATCCATGAAAAAATCAAAATACAATTGATTAGCAAAGAATTTTTAACTTACTTCTCAACATCCAAAACATTCCCACGATTCACAGAGCCTTACTGCATCATAGCAGCCAGAAAAAGGAAAATTCAACACTTTTTTGGCAAAAGAGAAAAGAAAAGGAAAAAAACCCACAACCAAAAACACATAGTAATTCAATATACAGTGTTTTGAACATTAAATGATCAAAAAGACTTGAAGAAGAATAAGAGAGCTTGTTAGTGTACCTGATCAGACGGGTCTCCATGCGTTCTCAAAAGTGAGAAAGTAAAATGTTTTCTCAGCGTCAGACTTTTGTAAGCAGAAAACGACCAAGAAAGTCTCCGTTGTATCCAAAGTGGTCCATCGCAAAGTGAAAGTGCAAGCATTGTTTTTTTGTTTTGGTCTCAATTGGAAATGGCCAATGGGTTAAGCTTGGCTTGACCTCGGTCGCTCTGTCACCGTTTACTACGGTACCCACCCGATTTAGTTAAAACTGTGTAGTCAAATTTATGATTTATTCTTAGTAAATGATAAAAATGTTCATTTTTGTAAAAACTTTTACTTTGGACTTTGGAGCTTGTTGGTGAGAAAATAATTCACCTGGTATGTTGTACACAGTACACCTACTTTTTTAAGATGATAAATCCGTGTGCGTTCGACATGTCTGTCTTAGTCAATTTTCACATAACAAAAAAACAAAAGGCATCTCTTTAAAATATCATTTGTGTATTGAAACTATTAAACAATTTCAATGAAGCCATTAATGTCCGTGCTATCTGCTAAGCACACAACTTATTAAAAAGTGGATCGGCTTGTAATAAGAATCTCTGCATGGACCATTTTGTTCTCTTAAGCCCTCAACCACCACGAAGGTTTTGATTATATATTTTTCGTCTCTATTGGAAACTCACAACTCCATACTGCTTCAAATCTTTGCGGGGGTTAAAAAATCCAACCTAATTTGACAATTAGATGGAGAGGCAGATGAGTCATCACACCATCCATGGCTAGTCTGGGGTGGAACAAGTAGTGTCGTGACACAAAACTCGAGATTTTAAAGAGCCCTCAAATTTTGAGACCAACTATATATATTTTAGGGTTAATTACAAAGTATCCCCACTCAGGTTTGCTGTTATTTTTAATCCTCTATAGGCTTTGAATTTTTTTAAAATAGTACATATAATTTTTAATTTAAGTCAATATCATCTATTGTCAAACTTTCATTTGATTGACAATTTGGCCAATTGTGAAACGATGACATATCATGCATGAAATCTATTTTTTTTTCTTATGTGGAAACTTAGTTGACACCATGTGGACTATATATAATAACCTTTTTTTTTTATTAAGAAATGTAATCTTTTAAAAATATAAAAAAAGAAATAAAATAAAGGCGACGGCTATTCCGACCATCTATTGTTGATGAGTTGACCACCCTCATCTTAATTTAGTAAAAGACATTTTTACCCCATTGTAAAATAACCATATAGGACATCTTGTTTTCTTAAAGCATGTTTTCTCATTACACCCTCATATTCTTTTTACCACCACCATCTACTCCACCCACACCCACACCATCATCTTCATCTTCTTACTCCACTCTCTCCCACTAATCACCATCTTCAACCTCTATACTCTTTAACCAAAACCCTAGACATAAACTATTCATTTCATCACTCCTATTATACCAAAATCAACTATTTTTGGCAAATGGATATTCAAAATGACCAATTAGAGTCGTCAAATGAGGTCATTTTGATCATTTTTTTTTTATGGATTTTTTTGCGTTTTGAGACCTTACGTTCGCGGTTTTATTCGGAATACTAGAACCGAAATTTGTAAACTATTTCGGTAGATACCCACAGAATAATATTAAAAAATTCGGCAAGAATCCACTGAACATCCGAAGTCGACTTTTTCTTTTTATTCATTCGGTGGGTACTTATCGAATATTCTAAATAAATTCGGAAGTATTATGCTAAAAATGTTTCACAATTTCAGCAGTTTTCTATTAAATACTAGGACTTGCATAATTTTTTTTTTTTCTATTTTGAATAGGAGCAACAACTGGGACATGATTCCACGGGATATAGTATGGTTGAAGACATAGATTGTTGTGGGTGATGGAGGTGGTGGCTAATGATGGTGACAACGGCGCTGAAGGAAGGCTTCCACTTGATTTATCTGCCCGTGTTCGATCTGACTAAAGGAGAAATGGAGATGGAAAGATGGAGATGATGGTGATGAGTGACGGAGACGGCAACGTTGAGTGACATAGACGACAACAATGAGGGAGGAAAAACCAGCAGTGACCGGAATTTATCATAGTGTGAAAGTCATGGGTGGTTTAATGGATTTAGAAAGTAAAGTTAAAAATTGGGGGTATTTGGATCATTATGAGGTGGTGAACCCAGCAAAATTCTAAAAACTCAAAATAAAAGGTGGTTAACTTAGTAAGAGTAGTCAACTCAGCAACAATGAGTGGTCGAAATAACCGCCGCCTAAAATAAAATAAAAACTAAAAAACCCAGAAGTTTCTCACTACACATACCCATACCCAACCCCCTCCTCCCCCTTGCTCCTTATTCTTCTCCATCCACCCACACCCCCTTAAGAGTCCCGCTTCACATTCCATCCGCCTGCCTCATTTGAATGGAACCGTCGAACCCACCGAGACTAGCTCCACCAAGACTCGTGAACCCAACCCACCACCATTAATGGAAAGCCACACTCATTAACGGTTGACCAACCGGTCAAATCTAACGAAAGGGTTGCATTGGATATATTGATTTAAATTGAAAACATATGTAGTATATTAATAAAATTAAAACCTTATGGAAGAAATTGAAAATGAAAGCAAGCTTGAGAAGAGTACTCTGTAATTATCCCTATATTTTAAATACAATTATAAAAGCAACAAATAGAGGTTCAGTCCAGTTGGTAGTTGACTGTGCTTTTTTGTTCACTTATGTCAATCGTTTGAATCCTCTCTACCACAATTTGCTTTATTTTTGTAGCGGAATAAAAATTTAAAAAGATAAAAAAATGACAAATTACCAACGAAACTCAACCCCAAATTTTTAAAAAATAAATAAATAAAGAAAAAGGGCTGAATCACACCACCAATTCATTGTAAAATTTGTTTGGCATCAAATCATTCATGTGTAACCTAAAAGCAAAAATAAAATGAGGCCCTTGCTTACCATTTGTTCTTTTATTCGGGACGATGTATTTATATTAATAGAGTATAGTATTAATAACATCCATCTATATTATAACACATAGACTAGTTATACTATATGTCAATGTATCGGTTATACAGAATAATTTCTTCATGAGCAATTATATAACAGAAATGGTAAACCCAAAAGCAAATATAAAACAAAAGAGAAATTAAAGTGTCGACATACATAGTAATATTTTATATACGCCATTGCTGCAAATCAATCAAACATGTTTTGCCTTGCATCCATCCATGAAACAAGGCTGTTGACATGAGGCAGGTAGGTAGCAGAAGGCCCTGGAATACATCCCTTTACCATCTCAACCTTTCTCATCTTTTGGAATTGGAAATCATAAACATAAAAGGAGTCATCTTTGACTCTACTGAAAAAAATATCTCCCTTGATTCTTAAGCTAAAAAGGGGAACCATGCCTTTTATGGAGGCCACTGTGATACTGTGATTCTTTGTCCACACTTCCCCACACAAACCCTTCAAGGTCCAAATGTCAATGCAGTTCACATTCTCATGAATAACAAAACTTAAAAATCCGCCCATTTCAAAAATCCTATCATGGCGCCTGCCACTTTTCGGGAGTGGTATTTGGTGAAACTTCTCGTTGTCTACTTCCATAGACACTATATAATCAATTCGATCAATTTGAGGAATCCAGTGCAAAGCTCCAATTGCAGAAACAGGTCCATATCCAAAAGAACCAAAACTCCCCAATGCAGAACGCCTGACCTCTCTCCATTTTGCAGGACCATTGACCTCTCTCCATGCTTTTGTCCAAAGACTCAAAATCTCACAGTTGACAAACCGCAGCTCATCCCGAAACAAATGGACTACTTTATATTCACCAGTAGCATCATTCAATGCAATACCATAGGATTCATTATGCGGAAGACATAAAGTACCCACAGGAGGTGCAAAAAGCTTTCTAGTCACAGGATTCATGACTATTAGTCCTCCCTTCTTCAATTTGCTATCAAGCAGAATTAGACCATTGCAGGTGGCTCTGATATTTCCGAAACAGCTTAAATTGTACTCTCCTATCTCACTCTTACCATTGCTAAATTTCAGAAACTGGACATAAAACTTTGGAGAGCCTATGGCCGGTTGGTTGAAATTGAAGATAGAGTTTTGTTGAAGAAGTATTGATTCAACTGAAACAGTGTTTGGCTTCTCTTGTTGAATAGGTACCCTAGAAAAAGGGTATAACCTTTTAATTGGAATTGGTGACAGAAAGATCAAAACAGATTCAGAGCGATGGAGATGAGCATCAACGAATTTGGGGTTTTTAGTTATGTCATACCAAGGCTTGCAAACAAACCTTGACCTTTGAAGAGAGTCAAGAGGAAGTAGCACAAGGATATTTGAGATACAATCTTTAGGGAGATAAGGAACTTGTTGATGTTTTTTCTTCGTCAATGATCTCTCCTCCACTATCCTTACTAATCCTGCTTTCCTTTTTTCTATTGATTTACCCATCATGCCTTCTTAATTTAAGCTCTTAACACCTATAGACAAAATGAAGATACGTTACACAATTTCCATTTTGAAAATTAAGAAAGAATTAAAAGCAAAACAAGGGGGAGAGGATACACAACACCTGGTCCACCTTTTAGGAAAGTATCAAATGAATAAGTCATAGTAGATATTATTTGATAAAACTCATAGAAGACATTATATGTGAAAACTAGTTTTTGTTTATAAAACAGAACCAGTACCTATTCTTCTCTTTGGTTCATGCTCTTTTTTGTTTATATTGGCGTATATACACACGCAAATGCTTTTTACTTTACTTTTCTTATTTACTATTATTATTTTTATAAATAGCCGCTTATCTCATCTTTTTTAAGACAGATTTGTTTCCCAACATCACTATACATATGTCACCACTCCCTCCTCAGCATCCCAATCTCTCATATGTCTGGACGTAGATCCTGAAACAGTCTTCCGTAGTGAGTGTGGGTGTACATGTAGTAGAAAGGCAGAAAGCTAACCCGCTAAAGTTCAACATAGGAAACATTTCTTTTTATAAGAAACAACAATTCATTAATTAAAATTAGCATATACATTTAAAAAAAAAAAAAAAAGGAAAATAAGTCCACCACACTAAACAAATATCCTCCAAACAGCAGCTAGAAACAATAAACACAAGAAAAAAAATCTACGAAGCAGCAGCTGTCATACTCTTGCAGCCCAAGTTACTTCGAATGACAGGGGAATCCCTCTAATCCTGGAATCTCCACTACCAGTTCAAGATAGGAATCTTAAACTAACAAATTATCCTACAGCTCATTGTAGGTGTATAGTAAGGACGGAGTGTGTGCAAGTTTGGGCATGTACATGATGGCCTGATGTCAATCAATAAATGAAGTCACCATGAACCATCAAACGGAAGGCGTGGTTGGTCATGTATTCTTAAAGATCAAGTCTGAGTGTTAAGGAAACTTATGTAGTCCCTTGACTCCCTTGGCCTTAGGCCAAGAGTTTTAAAACTAAGTCTACTAACCTATCCGTCAAGCATGTCTAGGTAAGGGATTCTAAAACCACTTTGATTCATGATCAACATCTTGTTATATATTTCTAAATATTTTAAATGGGAAAACAATGACTATCAAATGAAGTCAAGAATTACAGAGTAAACATCCACCAGAAGACAAGAACTCAACTTTATCAAAACAACTTGTAGAAAGCCTACAACTTTATCTTCCCTTACTAACAAACTATCACAGCAAGTATAAACCAACAACAATCATCCAAATACAACTCTCCAATCAGCACAAATAAGAAAACACGGAATATATCTAAATTCTAAATCTACCAATGCCCAAAAAGAAGCCAAAAACAGCACTCTGTCCCGAAATGTAATCATCCCCTTCTTATCTTAAAAAATTATGGTATTTCCATACGTTATAAATGTATGGAAAGAAATCAATAAAGAATGGAATTTAAGATTGGCTCCAAATAAAATAATCTTCCATTGATGATTTTTTTTTGGTTCCGAAAACCAGGCAAATAACATAACTAACACTCATCATTAACATATGCTGATCATTTGGGAGCAGATACTCATCATACCATCCATCTTTTAATGGTGTCAATTGGGCCAAAAGAGAATCAAATAAGCTAAACATCATGACCTTTGTAGAATAGAACATACCATCAATAGTACAGTATAGAAATGACAAAATCAAAATAGATTAATTAGCAAAGAATTTGTAACTTATTTCACAACATCAAAAACATCTCCACCATTCACCGAGCCTTACTGCATCTTAGCAATCAGAAACGGAAAAATTCAAGACTATTTTGGCAAAAGAGAAAAGAAAACAAAAAACCCACAATCAATAACACATAATAGTTTGACATACGAAGGTGGACATTCATCAAAAAAAACAAAAAAGAAATATACGAAAGTGGACATCAAATGATCAAAAAGACTTAATAAGAGAGCATGTTAGTGTACCTGATCAGACCAGTATGCGTTCTCAAAAAGTGAGAGAGTGAATGTTTTCTCATCATCAGCTTTTTATAGGCAGTTAAAGACAAGAAAATAGGCCTGTAAAATGGGCCGAGCCGGACCCAAGCCCTCTACCCCAGTCTTGGGCTTTTTTGGACTAAAAAATTTATAATCATACTATTATAGTATTATTGTTATTTATTTTTTATTTTTTGGTCTGAATACTATTATTGTTATAAAGTTATCAATCTTAGAGGATAAAATCTAGGCTGTCTATCGATCGGTTTGGTTCGATAATGGGGCTTATCAAAATAAAAAAATTTGGTATTTTTTTTGTTTCAGCATTGAGTCTGTTAATATACAGGTATTGGCATCTAATTTTATTAACCAAAACCACCTAAAGCCTCATTCTTCCTTTGCGGGCCAACTACCACAAACTCATTCTTCATTTGCGGGCACCACACCACCACTAGATCCCCGCGCCACAAAAACCTCATATACCCTGCGCATTATTTTGACGAAAATAAACATAACAAAAACAAAGCATGTAGACACCTTCCAAAATACCAGCATCAACGCATCACCAAAAAAATAGAAACTAAAACAGCAAGTCCGCAAATCCAATAAACTGCAGTTCCACTTGCAGTTAGTAACTGCAACTCCAATAAACTGCAGTTTCTGCAGTTTCAATTTATTTGTAGTTCTATAAACTACTGTTTTAGTTCACTTGCAGTTCCAGAAACTACAGAAAACTGTAGTTCCAAAAACTACAGAAAACTACAGTTTCAGAAACTGCAATTTCTGTTCACTTGCAGTTCCAGAAATTGCAGAAAACTGCAGTTCTAAAAACTGTAGTTTCAGAAACTGAACTAAACAAAAAAAATCAAGAACCTACTACTGATAAGGAAGGCACGAAGGTGGAGTTGGCTTCCCCAATAACTTTCTACGCGTTGTTATAATGAGGATTTTGGCTTGTTTTTCGACAACGTCGCGACAAGGCCGGAATCAAAGTCAACATCGGGGCTCCGATCGGGTATGGGGGTTGCTGAGTGTTCCGAGCTCACAGGGATGAAGAGGGAAGAGAGACGAACTCAAGGGTGGTCCTCTCGTCGCCATCCATGGCCGGATGCACACACACGCCGTCGAAGAAAGTTGCAGCGAGAGAGTAAGAGAAAACGTAGAGAGAGTGATTGGGGAGAGAGAAATAGAGTGATGAAAGAGAAGATAAATTTCAGAAATGAGGAAAAGAGAGACACGTGAGAGAGTTTAAGAGAGTTTTGAAAAAATTAAAAAATTAGCAACCATTCAATTGCTTTGATGGCTAAGATAGAAAGCTTGTACTAATTGGTACCAACTCAAAGTGACCTGATTGTTATATACAAGGGTTTACATTTTGAAATTTTCGGCGAAATTTAGCCGAAAATTTCGATTTTTAGGGTTTCCGAAATTTTAACACATATTCGACCAAATTTCGGAATATTTCGGCAAAATATTCTAAATTTCGCCGAAATCGAACACCCTAACAGCCAATTTTTTTTAATTTGAGATGAATTTCGTCGAAATTTAGCTACCCAGGCTACCCAGCTAACCCTCACACCGGCGGTAACAAACCCAGCCATCGGAGTGATTTGGGAAAGAGGAGAGAGAAGGGAGAGAAGAGATAGGCATGGAGAAAATCATATCGGGGAGGGAGAAAGAGATTGGCGCAGGAGAGGGAGGAGAGAGAAGAGAGAAGAGAAAGAGATGATATATTACAGTGGCTGGGAGGTAGGGACTAATTGGGAGAGAGAGAATCACGGAAAGAAAGGAAAAAGGAAAGGAAATAAGAGAAAAAAAAAAGGAAAAGAAAAAAATAAAATAAAAATAAAAATAAAAATAAAAAGTTCGGAGTTTGGGGTATTTGGACAATTGGAAAGAAAAAAAAAGTTTGGGATTTCGTTTGGAGTTTCGTTTAGTTATTTTTAAATTCTAACCATAATATATTTTTATATATAAAATAATAAAAAATACTTTGAAGGCCTAAACCCTAATATCTTATACAGTTATACTATATATATCCTAAAGAATATATAGGGTTTAATATATAGATTATAGAATATAAATAATATTATAGTATTTAGAGTATATAGGGTTTAGTATTAGAGTTTAGTGTATAGATTATAGATTATAAAGAATATACTAATTTCATTTAACAGTATTTGCCTCCAACACGCATTATGTTCATTTTATATCACATGAAATCTACTATATAATTTGGTTTATTTAAGTTTTTTTATCAATTGTGTAGATAATATGTTAAATAAACATATGCTAAAGTTTCATTCAAAATTTCCGTATTTTGATAGCAATTTCCGTCGTTTCCGTCTAATTTTTGTCGAAATTTAAAAATCTTGAAATTTCCATCGAAATTTCCTCGAAACTCGAAATTTTATTTCTTGGTTATATATTAATAATAATGGTATTAGAAATTAAAAACCATAACAAAGATGTAGTATTGAGTAATTATTTCTTCGGTATTTTTTTAGTTTGGTAATTTTTGTAAACTTCGATTTTCAGTTCAATGTCGGAAATTTTTGTATCCAACATTTTCGGTGTAGCTTCAATTTATTTTCTGTATATCTTCGGTTTAATAATAATAATACTAATTATATACCAATATAAATTACAATTTAATTAAATATGATACATAACATATAATGTTTGATAGATATATATTTACACGAGTAGTATTGATAGTTTAGTATAGTATTAGTATTAAAAGAAATAATATTAGTATTAGTATTTCAAAAAATATACTATGTATATTAGCGTCTATCATATTTGTTTACTATGTATATTTATCAATAAATATGAATACTATGTATGATACATATATATATATATGCATTGCATTACTTACCTAATAATATGATTCTTATTTTTTCAAAATGATAACTTTTACTTTATTAGAAAATGACTTTATATTTGAACCCACACTTTTAATAATATTAATATGATACATTATACATTTATATTTTTTTATAGTTAGTTTATAATATTAGTAGTTTAGTATTTATATTACTAACATAATAGTATTATATAAACATATATATATAACTAAATTTCGGTAATTGTTACGATTTTTTTCAATAATAATCGATTCAGTTTCTTTCAGTAATTAGTTAGTTTATCAATTATTTAAGATTTTTTTATTTCAAATTTTCGATTTTTGAATTGTGAAAATCGGTTTACTAGACCAAAAAATTTTGGTCGATTATGTAAAAACCAAACCAAAGGGCAACCCTAAAATCTCATGTTTAATAGCTAGAAGACCAACACATGAAAATAACTTGTATGTCCCTTGATAGGGACAGGTTGGTGTCTTACAGAGAAAAGAAGGAGAGGAGAAAGAGAGACAGGGAGAGAGAGAGAG
Organism: Dryas drummondii; assembly: GCA_003254865.1. NCBI lineage: Eukaryota > Viridiplantae > Streptophyta > Magnoliopsida > Rosales > Rosaceae > Dryas > Dryas drummondii. The sequence goes on from QANW01003840.1 coordinate 156,238, forward strand.
AGAGAAAGAGAGAAAGAGAGAGAAGAGAGATAGAGAGAGATGGGAGGATGGGAATACCACATATATCATGTAAGTTCATCTCCCGACACATTAAGTGAAAATGACGATTTTACTCTCCCACATTAAATTTGAAAAGCCAAAACCTTTAAGTGATCTTTTTTCATGATCCAAAAAAAAAAAAAAACTTACATTATGTTTATCGTGGCAGTGCAATTAATTCATGTGAAGTAATATAAGTGAATGTTATAATATTATACTCTATAAATATAAACTCGTTGTTGATTACGTGATATTGATATTAGGGTTGCTCATCAGTCGAATCGAATCAGTAAATGGCTTTACCGATTCGATTACCAAAAATTTCGGTAATCTAGTTTTGATGCCGATTTCCGAATCGATTTTTTCAGATTTCGGCATTTTTCGGATCCTTCGGATTTCGGTATTTTCGAAATACCCACACACAGAGGCACATCAAAACTCACACACAACAGAGGCACACCAAAACCCAAGATCAAAATACACAGAAGCCATGGGGAGGGAGAACAAAGAGAACATGGGGAAGAATGGGACCAGAATCTCCACCATCAGCCGTCGGAGTCGCTGGAATCGAGCAGGGGCCGCAGACTTCCCGGCTTCTAAGCGATCTGGATGAGCTTCCTCTGGAGCTCGAAGGAGGAAAGAGCAGAGGCCTCGAGGTCTTTGGGCTTTGGGTCGCCTTGTTGTCGCCGGAAAAAGAGGAAATCCGATGAAGGGAAGCTTTCGGATCTTTAGGCTTGACCTGCCTTCTCTGTCGAGGATTTGGGTGATCGGAAGGCATGGAAAGGGAGATGGAAGGGCCTCGCCGGCATCGATTAATCCTCCGCGAGGCAGATCGTGGTGGTTCAGATCGACAACCGAGGACGAGTCCGAGTTGCTCTGGGCCCCACCGGCAAAACCACCACAACCACTGGTGTGAAACTGATTGTCATCGAATCTCAGCCGCTAACTGATGACTGTTTACCATCCCGGCTCGAAACACCGAATCGAAGTAGAGCACGTGACTCGCCGCTGCTGCCGACGCCGGCACACCGATGATGGCTCCAACCGGAACCTAGTGGTGCTGGAATGGGAACCTCATGGCGGAGCCGAATCCGCCGCCACCACTACTAACGACGCCATGGGCAAGATTGAGATCCAACGGCGAGGAATCCACCATCAGATCTGCCAGCTCCCGGCTGGAAGACTCCACCGTGCTGCTCTGGCTCGGGATCTCGACGGTGTACCTCCCACACGGTGGCGCTGGCTTTGGGTGGTGGCCTCGCCGGCATCCTTCGCCAGACGCGCTGGCGCCGGGCGCAGAGGAGAGAAGACAGGGTGAGAGAACAAAGAAAAAGAGAGAGTGAGGATGACGGCTGGGAGAGAAAAATGAGGGAAAAAGTCTGAAAATGAAGCTTTTATACTCATTAAACCCTAAGTCGCAAAATTACAAAACTGCCCTTTACTTCAAACGCTCATAACTTTCAATCTATAACTCCGATGAATGTACGGTTCGAGTCTACGGACTCGTGAGTTCGAGACCTATCCAACAAGTCTAAGTTCGAAACCAAAAGCCCAATATAACAAAAAGTCAATTTTGGGTCAAACCTAATTTAAAACAAAAATTAAAATTAATCCAAAACCTTTTTTTTTCAAATAAATTCCCCAAAATTTTCGAATAATCCCAAAATAAAATATTGTAAAAATACGGGATCTCACATTTTACTATTTTGTTTAATGGGGTTTTGATTGGGGTTTGGGCAAATTGGGATTTGGTTGGGGTTTGGGTGATTAGGGTTTGGTTGGGCAAATTGGGGTTTGGGGAAAAAAAAAAAACTAGTTTATATATAATTATACATACATAAATAATGATAGGTATTAAGATATTAACATAAATAATAGGGTTTAGATTGAGGTTTGGGAAAATAAAATCAAAACATTAGGATTAATTA